>JADLZL010001780.1:0-230060 GCA_015844335.1 Chrysopogon serrulatus | reverse complement strand
TCGTTTTAATAATTTCTAATCTGGTACGACAGCTGTTTGTATGAGGTGAGGATACGTTTTTTTTTTTTTTGTGATGGTTCTCAGAATCCCTAAACCCGTTCAAACGGGCCTGTAACCACGAAGTATGTCCCAGCGGTCCGTATGTTGAGCAAATTTTGCTCATCTCTGGGTTTAACGGGGGAATACAGACAGGAGTACGTATTTTGAAGCTGTATTGTACTGCAAAATTGATGGACCAAGTACGCGTCATGGTAGCGACGACGTACTACTAGCTGTCTCTGCGACGTAACGTGTTTTAGTTAAACTTTCTCAAGTATATACACAGATGCAATAACACTTATAACGACAGAGTTAATTTAATCAAACCGATCACGAACACCGTACCTCCAATTCGGTGCCCTGATCAACCCTAGACAATTTATAATTTGAACACCGAACGAACTAAAACATGCTTCTAATGTTTTGGAACCGAGAGAACTTTAAATAGTCAACTGTGAAATCGGAAGAACTGGAAGAAGCCATTCATCCTAATACTGAATAAGCGGAAAGCAAAGCCCACCCACCAGTTAATAAAGCCGTTCAGGCTCAGGCCCCGTTAAACCTAAACCAGCGTTGTTGTCAAAAACAAAAATAAAAATAATAACGTCGTTTTCTGGGCCTCCTACTTCCTGAACACGGCCCATTGACACACTTACAGGTCTGTAAGCCCATAAAGCGAAAGGACATCGACCCTTTTCTATTTTTTCTGTCTTTTTTTTGTGTATAACCAAAAAAAGAAAATCTGTTTCTTATTCCTCTCTTGGTCTCTTTATTTATTGGCTCACCACAGAACAAGATAACATGTAATTTATTCATCATCGTCATCACACTATAAAAAAGCGAGTTTTTTAGAGGGGCTCTTCCTCTATAATAACCGTCCGGATCTTACTCTCCCTTGTTAATCACCGTTCGATCTCGACATCGTGTTATACGAGCCGTTCGTTTTTAAGATCTTACATGTATATACACCTCCTGACATGTAATTTCTATCGGTGTCCAACATAAACAGGCACCAAACTCACGTCATACCCTCCAAGCATCGGCCTTCACGAAAACGCCGTACTTCACCCGTTCTGCGCCGGCGGCAAGTGCAGCACACGTGAGTCGTCGCTGGATGACGAGCAGCAGCACACGTGAATCCTCTTGCGGGTACGTCTCAAAATCTTCATCAAATTAGCCTGCCTGTGTTTACTCGTAGTCATGTCTTCACGAAAACGCCGTACTAGCACCCGTTCTGCGCCGGCGGCAAGTGCAGCACACGTGGGTCGTCGCTGGATGACAAGCAGCAGCACACGTGAATCCTCTTGCGGGTACGTCTCAAAATCTTCATCTAATTAGCCTGCCTGTTTACTCGTAGTCATGTTTCTTTTTTTCTCTCTGCCAATCTCTCCCCAAAGCTAGAAGCCCTAACTCAGCACATCTATTGCTTTGTGGCCACCAGCCGGTGATACAATCCATCCACCGTCAGGCATCAGACCATGAGACCGCTGAGACCGCAAGCCACAAGTTGCACAAAACCACATTTTATTCCGTATCATTAGATCTTAATTTGTTTGGCAGAACTTATAACCAGGAAACTAAAATAATTTTTTAGAGAAAAACATTGTTCGAATGGCTAATAAACCGGCTGATAAGCTGAAGCGAACAAATTAATGCACGGCCACACTAGACCATCTAAATTTAATTTTAGGATATAATTTTTTCTATGTCAATTGATTATTAGAATGGTAAATTAAAAAAATATCTTTATTCTCTTGCTGACTTATTGAAATATGAAGATGAGTGGTGATATTGCCTCTGCATCAAATAAAAAAGACTTCTCCATCTCCTTCTGCCGCCATTACAAGACTTAGGCAAGACGAGCAGTGATATATTATTCTTCAACTATTATGGGTATGTAATATTTCAATTCCATATTAAGAAAGCTATACTCGCCTATTTTATGAGGTAAGTATGTCATTTATTTCATTAATTATGTTTTTTAATTCATATACTTGCGCACCGATATGTTAAATTTATAGTGGCTAAAAAAAATTAGACAACGGACTACCATAGCTATAAATCCTAACTACACCGCTTACTCATGTAACCACGCTAGAACACTGGGCGCCCCTATCCTTCTTCAACAACAGTACATCCGCCACGGGTCCGCTGAAGGTCGTTGTCCCCAGGTTCGACACCATCCGCCATCCCCAGCCCGCCAGCAGCCGAGACAAGGAGGGCTGACGACGATCATCGAACTGAGCAAGTGAGGCATCGCCGTCCCCTCCGCCTATTGTGTGATGCTGCCACCCCCACTGCCTGCAGCAGTATGCCTCCGCACCCTCTCCGCATGCCGCACACGTCGGCTCTCCCTCTGCCTGTCCATGATGCCGCCAATACCTCTGCTTGTCCATGCCGCTGCAAGACGGGGAGGGCAAAAAGAGGAGCATCATACTCCCGTGCTGTAACAAACCGACCAATTTATAAAAGCATAAGTGAAAAATCACCCGCTAAGCAAGCAATTGTCACACTTAAGCCGTTATAAACCCGGTAGTCCGAAAATCTCGGCGATTTCAAACCAAACATCAGATCGTATGGGTTTAGCGTCACCATTCGCATGTTACAACATTTCACAAATAGTTCAACAACATCAGAGTGCGGAAATAAAGTTATTACAACCCGAGTTCTTCAAATACAAATAGCGGAAACAAGATAGTTTTGAAAGCTCAACCCACACACAACAACTTGAGTATTAACTAATGCCAGCCTGATGATCAATCCACAAAAGCAAGTGGGAAGAGTAGTAAGAACGACCATAGCCCTTTGGTGCTTAATCCACTGGATATAAGCAGGTTTCGCAATACCCGTGGTAGGTATGGCCATCTGCACAAACAACAAGCGGGAAAAACCCTGAGTACGAGAAGGTACTCAGCTAGACTTACCCGACTGACTCAAAAGTAAAAGACTCCAAGGAGTATGACAGGCTTTATCGGGAGGTAGCTCGACTCATTTTGCATAAAAGCGGTAGTAATATTTAAAGTGACAACTCGGCTTAATCATTCCTATTTAAGCTAGGTAAGCACCTATACTATTCATCATTATAGTATATTATTCATGATTAAGCAAGCAAGTAGTAACCGTAGCCATAAACATTAGCTTAACTCATCATCATCATTAACCATATTCCATAAGCATTACTACGATGTTGCGGCTCAAGTCAAGGTGTTCACCGTCCAGAACGATGGCGATTCGAATCGATTACTACCGAGCTCGGGGGGTATTCCTCACACAAACCACACTCACCCGCTAAAGTGAGCTACGGATCACCGTGGCACGTATCCGGGGAAAACAAAGCGCGGTCTCGCATGGAGCCACCGTACCCGGGGACCGCCCGATCGCCTTAGCCCGACCAAAAGCTGGACCTCGGACTTACTCTTCGCGCCCCTGTGGTCCCCATCCATCTCCAATACGGTGCGAGCGGGTCGAGAACCGGCCCGGATAGTGTTAGGCTTCAGCGGTCGGAAGTGCTTATCCGGCCCGGCTAAATGTGAGGCATGCGTTCAATATGACTTGGGGTACAACAACGGTGCGGTCCTTAATCGACACGCACGGAATCACTATGGTCCAACAACCCCATAAGACTCCGTCCGGTCTCCATTTATCATAACCGAACCATCAACCGGATGATATCAACATAAGCTTTTCCATCAATAGCAAGTAACCACCTATACTCGCGGATCATAGAAAATCACCCGACTTCTACCGTCTAAGCAAGCTAAGCATATTACTCGCCCTAGACTAGCAGGGTGTATCAAGGTGGGATAATCAATGGTAAAGCAAGGATATAATGCATCAACGGTATCACACAACTCCTATACTTAATGCAACAATCATAAAGCATAATTAGACTGTTAGAAAGCATAGGTAGTAGATGCTCCGGTGCTTGCCTTGCACGAAGTCGGACGCGCGGTGATCAGGGCACTCAGGCAGCTCTTCTTCGCCTTCTTCTTGTGGAACCTCCGGCTGGGGCTCCTCCGGAAGATTCTGCTCGGTCTCCGAATCACGGGAGGTCCTCTTGCGAACTGTATGATGCGATGCACGTGCATAAGTATCATGAATGCACAACACATGATGATCATGGATGGAGATGATTAATAAATCTTTTGACAGTAGGTGCATATCTCCTCTCTACTAATAATTTAACTCATCTACTGAGTATGTGCATACCTCTTCTCTAAACACTTAGAGAAGTGCATAAAGAAGAGTGGTGTGTAGGCACACACACACACACACATGAATACAGAGAAATAACACTACTCATATCCAAACACCACATTTCAGTTACGATACAGCATTACATGACCAGCAAGTATAGCATAATTAAAAGTGCACAAGAAGTAATATAGAACTCCATAAATCATTTACTTCCAATGCTTATCATTTCATGTGAATAAATAGGCTTGAACTGTGACCTCTGTCTAAACAGTTCAGAAAAATCTATAAAAATTACAGGAGTTACTTCATGCTATAACAAGACCATGATAAAATTTTCATCCCATTTTATCAAGTACAACAGCCTACACAAAAAGATTAAGCAGCAGGACAGAAATGCACATTTAACAACTTTGTACTATGAAAAGTGTCAAACAACAGATTTCATATTTTTATCTAGAACTTCTTAGCACAAGAGCAGTCAACAAAAATTACCAGGGCATAATTCCTTATAATTAATTTATTAAAAATCATACAAGAATCAGCCCAGAAATGAAATTAAATCATATTCCAATATTTTTTGTACAGTAACTGCATGACATATATTTTTCCCAGAATCTACATTACATATTGAGTCTAACAAAATAAGAATCACATTTTTCTGAGCTATATTTTATTTATTATGCATTTACTCAGATTTCAGCATTTAAGCAATTAAATAAATCTACACAGAAAATATTCACCAAAAATACATCTCATATTTTTCAATGACAGATCTAATCAGTAGAAGTCTAACAAAACAAATTTCACCAAATTTGGATCTCATTTGCCTCAAATATGAATTTAAAACCAAATAAAAGCATTTCTCAAAAATCCTTTTTAAAGAAAAAAAAACGGCTCTAAAATGCTAGGTGCACCCGGTCCATTGGACCAGGGCTCACTACCCAGCGGGCCCGGTGGTCAACCGGCCCCACCGGTCAGCCGGCCAGGCGGGCCGGCGTTGGCCGGCGGTGCTCGCCGGTGGGTGGTGGTTGCCGCGCCAAGGGCACCGACGTGCTCCCCCCTCGGCAAGCCGCATCCCGTGGTGGGGTTGGTTGCGCCGAGTGGCGGCCGGAAGCGTGCCGGCGGCGAGCGGCGGCGCGAGCAGCTGCATGTCACCGCCCGGTGACCGCCGGCGGCGATGGCATGGCGAGCAGGAGCGCGCGTGAGTCTCCCGCGGAAGCTAAGCGGAGCTTGTCGAAGAGTTGGTTGCCCTGGATTAGGCGACCGAAACTCCCGGCGGCGTGCATGCGCGGCCGGCGGCGGCGGCGGCTTCAGCGAAGCGTGGTGGCGTGGATAACAGGCCTGATTGGCCCCCGAGGGAGCGCACCGAGTTCGACCGGTCGGGGCTCCGGCGGCGCGTGACCGTGAGAGAGGCGAGGCGTGGGGTGGCCGGAAACGGTGGTGTCACGAGCTCCCCGAGAAGCCCGCCATGGCGCTCTGATGAAGGATGGCGCAATGCGCCTTTGCCGAGGCAATCAAAGGGCGGTTAGGTGGCTCGCCGTCGCGGGGGAGAGGTGGAGAAGGCCGTGCAGCGGCACGGGCTTGAGCCCGAGCGCGGTAACGAACGGTGGAACGGGCTGGCGGAGCTGGCGAGCAGCAAGGGCGAGCGAGCGAGCGCGAGTAGCTGGCAGAGGCGAAAATGGAGCGCAGCCGTTCCATTTCGGCGCGGGCCCGAGGTGATGCCGCGGCGGTGGGGCCGCTACGCCGAGCACGCCGCCACTTGGCACGGCGGCCAGACGAGACGGCGGCCACGCTGCGTGCCACGCGGGCGCCGCCTCTGTCCTTGATCGGCCACGCCGGGCCATCGCCTGCGCCTTGCGCCTTGCGCAGCCAGCGGACGCGGGCGCGGCCGGTGGGCGGTGTGGGCGAATCCGGCTGCCCGTTTCAATTGTTCTTTTTTTTTTTTTTTTTTGAAATTTTGAATCCAACTCAAATGCAACTATTTGACAAATTTAAAAGCTTTTTCATGAAAAGTGCCCAAAATAAAAGTTGTAGAGAATTTCAAACTGAACAACTTTCATTTAGGTCTCAACTCAAAATTCCCAATAAAATTTGAACTATAAATTCCTTTTGAATTTAGGGTCATTAAAGAGGATTTTCAATTTATTTTCTTTTGCTCCAAAATGCACCAAATCTTTTGCAATAAATTTTGTTAAATCATTTTTTGAAAGGCTGGGCACCTGGATCCAAACTTGGTCAAACAATTTGCAAAGCTAATTAATTAACTAATCAAGCACTCAAGCAATCAATCAAGAATTTAAAACAAGCACATGAAATGACAATGCAAAAATTAGGGTTTGTGCTTGATGATGCTCATGCCATGCTTAATGAAGATTAAGGTCAATTAATTATGTGCCTAATGCATGCTTAACACTGAGGTGTTACAGCCCTACCCCCTTAAAGAAATCTCGTCCCGAGATTTGGGTTTACTAACCAGGTTTTATGGAATTCGGGATAAACTTCTTTCGGGGTAATCCTCGGTTTCCCATGATGCATCTCTATCATCATGGTAGCTCCACACAACCTTGTAAGTACGCACTAGCCGATTTCGAGTAACTCTTTCTTTGCTATCAACAATTCTTACAGGCTCTTCTTTATAGACTAGATCAGCTGTCAACTTTAATTCTTGCTCATCGACTCTTTCTTCGGGCACACGCAAACACTTCTTCAGTTGAGAGATGTGAAAGACCGGAAAGATAGAACTCATTGACTCAGGCAACTGCAACTTGTAAGCGACTTCACCTCTTCTTTCAAGAATCTTGTATGGACCCACATACCTTGGTGCAAGTTTCCTCTTGGCTCCAAATCTTTGTGTACCCTTTATCGGTGAAACTCTGAGGTATACATAGTCACCAACTTCAAACGTCAAAAGGTCTTCTTCTATTGTCGGCATAACTCTTTTTGTCGGGACTGTGCGGCTTTCATATGTTCTTGGATAGTTCGAACCTTCTCTTCACTTCGGGAACAAAGTCAATACCGTAGTATCTTCTTTCTCCGGCTTCTACCCAGTTCAACGGAGTTCTACACTTTACGCCATACAAAGCTTCAAATGGTGCCATCTTGATACTTTCTTGATAAGCGTTGTTGTAGGAGAACTTCGGCCAAAGGTAGCCAAGATTCCCACGAACCCTTAGCGAGATAGCACACACGCTCTCAACATATCTTCCAGAACTTGATTAAGTCTTTCGATCGACTGAAGTCCGAGGATGATAAGCGGTCTTTGTGCAATAACTTGGTACCCATACCTTCATGCAAACGTTCCCAAAAATGAGCGGTGAACTGCGATCCTCGATCGAATCGATGGTCTTGGGTACTCCATGCAAGCGAACAATCTCGGAGATGTAAAGATCAGCATACCGAGGTGGTGCGTAGGTTGTCTTGACGGGTAAGAAGTGAGCTGACTTGGTTAGTCGATCAACGATCACCCAGATTGAATCATTACCCTTTTGTGTAGTTGGCAGACCGGTGATAAAATCCATGCTGATATCATCCCACTTCCAAGCAGGAACTGGTAACGGCTTCAGCAAACCTGCCGGCTTCATGTGAATGGCTTTGACACGACAACAAGTATCACATCGGGCCACATACGCTGCTATCTCTTTCTTCATCTTGGTCCACCAATAACGAGGTCTCAGATCATGATACATCTTGTTACTTCCAGGGATGAATGGATAGCTTGGAAAGGTGAGCCTCATCCATTATCTTGTTCTTGAGTTCTCGGTCCTTTAATGCGACAAGGCGAGTGTTGAACCAAAAGTACACCATTGTCATCCGATCTGAAATGCGGAATTGATTCCTTCTTCATTCATTTTCTTTGAGGTGGTAGATACCGGGATCGTCTTTTGCCCTTCAATGATCTGTTGGTCAAGAGAACACCGAACTTGGATATCATGCAGGACTGCA
This sequence comes from Chrysopogon serrulatus, assembly GCA_015844335.1. NCBI lineage: Eukaryota > Viridiplantae > Streptophyta > Magnoliopsida > Poales > Poaceae > Chrysopogon > Chrysopogon serrulatus. The sequence continues at coordinate 221,882 of JADLZL010001780.1, read as the reverse complement.
GGATGCATCAGATTGAACTTCTCTTCAATCAACGGCTTCACAGCATGATGATGTAACTTGCGACTCAAAGCATGTGCAACTACATTTGCTTTTCCCGGGTGATAATGCACTTGCAAATCATAGTCCTTGATCAACTCTAACCATCTTAGCTGCCTCATGTTAAGCTCGGGCTGGGTAAAGATGTATTTGAGACTCTTGTGATCTGTATATATGTGGCACACATTTCCCAACAAATAGTGCCTCCAAATCTTCAAGGCATGCACAAGCTGCGGCTAACTCTAAATCATGCGTGGGATAGTTGACTTCATGCTTTCTCAAGCGGCGTGAAGCATAAGCAATCACTCGGCCTTCTTGCATCGGCACACAACCCAAACCAGGTCTTGGATGCATCACGGTACACATCAAGCGGCTTCTCGATATCTGGGCGTGCCAAGACGGGGCTTGATGGTTAGCAACTCTCGCAAGGTGCGGAAAGCTGCCTCACACTCTTACGTCCGCACAAACTTGTGCTCTTTTTTAAACAGACTCGTCATGGGCTTGGCAATTTTAGAGAAATCTGGAATAAAACGGCGATAATACCCCCCATTCAAGAAAACTCCGAACTTCATGAGCAGGATGTCGGTGGTAGCCAATCCATAACTTCTTGTACTTTGTGCAGGTTAACTGAAATACCATTCTCGGATATGATGTGACCAAGGAAAGCAACTTCCTTCACCAAAACTCGCACTTTTTAAACTTGGCATACAGCTTATGCTCTCTAAGTCTGGTGAGCACAACTCTCAAATGTTGGGCATGCTCTTCTTCATTAAGTAGAGTAAACCAGAATATCATCCAAAAATACAATCACAAACTTATCCAATTCGGCATAAAGACTGAATTCATAAGATACATAAAGTATGCGGGGAGCATTCGTCAAGCCAAAAGACATAACGAGATACTCATACAACCCGTACCTAGTGACGAAAGCAGTCTTATGCACATCTTCCGGACGAATCTTGATTTGATGATACCACGATCTCAAGTCAATCTTGGAAAACACTTTTTGCTTTAGACAAGCGATCAAAGCGAGAATATCAATTCTCGGCGGAGGGTATTTGTTCTTGATTGTTACGGCATTGAGCGGCCGATAATCAACACATAGCCTCAAGAGAATGATCTTTCTTCTTCACAAACAAGGCTGGACAACCCCACTCAGAAGTACTTGGCCTGATGAAACCCAACTTCTTCAGCTCATACAGCTGTTTCTTCAACTCTGCTAGCTCATTGGGAGGCATACGATACGGTCTCTTGCAAATTGGAGCTGTACCAGGCACTAGATCAATTGCAAACTCAATGTCTCTGTCAGGCGGTAGCCCAGGTAAATCTTCAGGAAAAACATCGGGAAACTCACAAACCACAGGAATCTTAGCAAGAGCAGAGGCTTGGATGGCATAGGTCAACTTGGTCATGTGCGCAACTTCGAGGCAATAACACTTGGAAAGTGTTTTGACCCGAAGGATCCGTGAGGGTAATCGTTCTATTTCGATTATCAATCACAACTTGTTTATCTTTCATCCAATCCATCCCCAAGATTACATCCATAGTTAACCCGGGTAGAACTACCAAATTAACTCTATATGCTTTATCTCCAATTTCAAAAATTGCACGTTCAAGCATCGATTAGATAGGACATCGGCACCGGCGGAGCGTCACGGTACCCATAATCTAATTGCTTAAGTTCTAACTCATGCGATCGTGCATATGCTTGACTCATAAAAGAATGCGATGATCGAGAATCAAATAAAACAAGCTGCAGGATGATTGTTGACAAGAAACGTTACCCGCGATGGCCGGTTCTCCTTCGGGAATCTCATTTATGGAGGTGTGGTGAGCACGAGCTTGGTAGGTCGTGCGCTTCTTTGGGTAGGGACAGTACTTGGCGAAGTGACCCGGTTGATTGCGGTTGAAGCACGGGCCCCGCACGGCGTGCATTGGCGGGGGGACCACCGGTCCTAGCTTGAGCTTGAGGTGCGGGTGGGCGATAGCCCCTCCGGTTCTTTGGGGGTGGTGGAGCATTCCTCTTTGGAAGCGGTGCACACGGAACCTTGAGTTTTTTTTGAGCGGGGAGGGCGGTGCTGCGGACGATTAGCCATTGGAGGCTGTGTTGAGAGAAGATCCTCCCTCGAAGTTCCTCTTGCGGTTCTTGGAAGCGGCGTGCAAGTTGTTGTTGTTCTCTTGAGTCAAGCAATCAGCGATGAACTCATTGAAGGTGGCTCTTGAACCGATGCCCATAGTCTTGGCCATCTTGGTGTTGAGGCCTCTCTTGAAGCTAGCTATCTTGTTTTCTTCGGTGTCCACATAGGTAGGAGCATAGCGTGACAAGTTGTTAAACTCTTGCAAGTACTCATTCACGCTCTTATTACCTTGGCTAAGCTTCATGAACTTCGGATACTTTCATAGCCATCGGACCGGTGGAACATAAGTCTTTGCGGAACATCAGGGTAAAAGCTAGCGCCCGGTGATTGGGGTGTTTGGCGGGAAAGTGGCACGTTGATGAGACCACCACATTCCAGTAGGCCCTGCGGTGATGTGCCCGTACTCAACCTTCGGCGTCTCGGTCATGCGCGAGAAGAGCGAAACTTGTCTTCCATCGTGTTGATCCACTCGAGAGCCTCGGCGGTTCCTTAGCTTGCAAGAACTTAGGTGGATCCGTGTCCGAGAAAAATCCTTGAAAGAGGCATCTTGGTTGACTGACGGTCCGCGGTGGCCCCCACGGCCGGTGTTTGCTTGCAATGTCGCGCAACGTGGCCTCCATGTTACGGCCCGACTACCGAGGAACTGTTGGAAAAGTTGCTCGGCGGTCAATGGTGGTGGAGGTGGTGGTGGCGGTTCCGTCACGGGGTTTGCTCCGTTACCCCCGTTTCCTCCGTTGCCTTCGTTGCTACCATTTCCACCATTTCCGCCATTGCCATCACCATTGCCTCCTTGGCGGATCCGTCACCAACCAAGGACCCACTTGGCGATGCGGCGAGTTCCAACCATCTGCATATTTCAGCATCAAGTAATCATTAGGTGATGTTACAACATTGTAAGCGAATGTAATAATCATGCCAATGGATTATTGGAAGAAAATTAATTCATTCAACAACACATAGGCATAAAGATTCATTTCCACAATTCATAACATCACTAATTCGGTTCTTGAATAAAAAACATCATCCGGGGCATACAACATCCAAAATTGCCCGGCATACATACACTGGACTTTAGGCGTTCGGATAGCACCACAACACATGACAATCCAACACACAAGAGTCACATCTCATCGGGTTACATGCCAACAACAACAAAAAGACAAGAGCGCAACTTCGACTAGCGATGAGACTACTAGCCTACTCGTGCTCGCTACCGGCGTCGGACTCGTCGGCCCGAGAACAACGTCGTCGTCGGGTGCGGGCTCGGGTGCGGGTGGAAGGTCGGCGTCCTCCTCGCCACCATCGGGGTCGATGACTCCCGGCTCCATCTCGGCAGCTCGGGCGCATGGTGACCATGAACCTGGTTGTGCAGAACGTGGTACTCCCCGTGCAAGCGGGTCAATGTCTTTCTTTCGCGGTCAAAGAGCCGAGTGCCCCAGTAGTGGGCGTCGTTCGGGCTTCATTCCTCTCGGTGACCAAGCGGGCCATCATCTGTCGGCGTTCTTCTCGTACTTCTCATAGCGTGCAACACGTGCGGCGCAAAGTCTCGAGCTCCACTGGTGACCTCTCTCACATACGCCTCAACCTCGTCTCTAGTAGCTATGATGGTGTCCATCTGCGCCTCAAGTCTCGGATTTGGTCCGAGTGCTCCTTCTTCATTTTCTTCTCATTCTTCCACATAGCCTTGTTCCAGTCACTCGGCTTGTACATTGTTGCTTCGGTGGCATCGTATGCCCTGCATCATGGCATACATGGAACTCATAGCCGTGTTATCACTTTGCCATCAATCTCGTCAACTCGGCCAACGTGCGGGCTAGGGGCTGCTCCCCAACAAATGTCCGCGAGGGTCATCCCTAGGAAAAGTCCCTGCCAAAGCCGTTGCCAGGCTCAGAGGAAAGCGCTCCATGATCTGGCGGAGCACATGGAATGCGGCTCTGCTAGCCCCATCCTGTGCAGTGACACCAGTGGCACGGACGCGCCACCCGTCCCACTCGGAGTCCGGGTGGAGTGGAGGAACAGTGATCTCCACAGCAACCAAATCGTCTCCACGACGTGGCTCCTCTGTAACCCAGGAGTAGACGGGCCGCTGCTCCTCAGCGTATCCGGCGTGACCTAGCACCCTCCAGAGAAGCGTGGGCATGCCAAACTCCTCAAGAAAGTGATCCTCCCGATCACGGTGCGTGGTGCAAGGCGGCGGCGAGGTGCCCCGCCCCGGTGGACTTGCGTGCGGTTTGCTTAGTGCGAGCCATCTGTCGAAATTTATCCCGGTGAAACAAGTTATTAATTAACCAAATTTTAATGGGCAGAAGTAATCAATTTATAAGGGAAGGTAAATGTAATGACATGAGATGAACAAACATGATGTATGCACGTATCTTACGTTCTCACAAACTTAGCAAAAATAATTCTAGCGGATATACGGTGGCATACAACGTTCTCTCATAGCGCATAACTAGTCGTTCTACTCGAATCGCTGTTATGTACTGCAGAAAAATCCACTTCAGCCCATCCCAACAGTATGAATAAATGCATTGCGAGAAAGTAAAGATTAAGCACTCACACGCACGTGCATTCCCAAATACACGCACATGTAGTACAACTACCCGATCCTCGTCCAAAGGCGGCATCGTCTCAACAGACGGCACAACCCACAATTAAACACCTTGGTAAGTACATGGTTTCGACATGTAAATACTTCCGGTATCACACTAGCATTCCCCTAGATTGCCGGTTGGACAACCATGCTCTCACAACTCCCACTTACCGAGGCGTAGAGGCATTTTGAACCATACATTACCATCCAAGCGAATGGCACCCATACAATTACCTTCTTTGCATGGGCAACAGATCAAAATAAAATATGATGCAAGCCCCCAAGTTAGTACTTAAATAGCCACCTAGAGTCCTTATTTGGGCATAAAGGATATGACCACTGGCACACTCTTAGTTTTGTAAACGAATTTTCTAAAAAGGCTTATAGATCTATAAGTTGAAATCCAGTTTTGAAACCAAAAATCCTTTATTTTAAATAGACATGTGAACGATGTCGCTAAACCTTGCTCGATGCCACCTATATGAGAACCGACCAATTTATAAAAGCATAAGTGAAAAATCACCCGCTAAGCAAGCAATTGTCACACTTAAGCCGTTATAAACCCGGTAGTCCGGAAATCTCGAAGGATTTCAAACCAAACATCATCAACCAAGATCGTATGGGTTTAAGCGTCACCATTCGCATGTTACAACATTTCACAAATAGTTCAACAACATCGAGTGCGGAAATAAAGTTATTACAACCCGAGTTCTTCAAATACAAATAGCGGAAACAAGATAGTTTTGAAAGCTCAACCCACACACAACAACTTGAGTATTAAATAATGCCAGCCTGATGATCAATCCACAAAAGCAAGTGGGAAGAGTAGTAAGAACGACCATAGCCCTTTGGTGCTTAATCCACTGGATATAAGCAGGTTTCGCAATACCCGTGGTAGGTATGGCCATCTGCACAAACAACAAGCGGGAAAAACCCTGAGTACGAGAAGGTACTCAGCTAGACTTACCCGACTGACTCAAAAGTAAAAGACTCCAAGGAGTATGACAGGCTTTATCGGGAGGTAGCTCGACTCATTTTGCATAAAAGCGGTAGTAATATTTAAAGTGACAGCTCAGCTTAATCATTCCTATTTAAGCTAGGTAAGCACCTATACTATTCATCATTATAGTATATTATTCATGATTAAGCAAGCAAGTAGTAACCGTAGCCATAAACATTAGCTTAACTCATCCTCATCATTAACCATATTCCATAAGCATTACTACGATGTTGCGGCTCAAGTCAAGGTGTTCACTTGTCCGAGGAACGATGGCGATTCGAATCGATTACTCTGAGCTCGGGGGGGTATTCGTCACACAAACCACACTCACCCGCTAAAGTGAGCTACAGATCACCGTGGCACGTATCCGGAAAAAACAAAGCGCGGTCTCGCATGGAGCCACCGTACCCGGGGACCGCCCGACGCCTTAGCCGGCCAAAGCCGGACCTCGGACTTACTCTTCGGCGCCCCTGTGGTCCCCCATCCATCTCCAATACGGTGCGAGCGGGTCGAGAACCGGCCCGGATAGTGTTAGGCTTCGCGGTCGGAAGTGCTTATCCGGCCCGGCTAAATGTGAGGCATGCGTTCAATATGACTTGGGGTACAACAACGGTGCGGTCCTTAATCGACACGAGACGGAATCACACTATGGTCCAACAACCCCATAAGACTCCGTCCGGTCTCCATTTATCATAACCGAACCATCAACCGGATGATATCAACATAAGCTTTTCCATCAATAGCAAATAACCACCTATACTCGCGGATGACGGGAAATCACCCGACTTCTACCGTCTAAGCAAGCTAAGCATATTACTCGCCCTAGACTAGCGGGGGTGTATCAAGGTGGGATAATCAATGGTAAAGCAAGGATATAATGCATCAACGGTATCACACAACTCCTATACTTAATGCAACAATCATAAAGCATAATTAGACTGTTAGAAAGCATAGGTAGTAGATGCTCCGGTGCTTGCCTTGCACGAAGTCGGACCTTGCGGTGATCGGGGCACTCGGGCAGCTCTTCTTCGCCTTCTTCTTGTGGAACCTCCTACTGGGGGCTCCTCCGGAAGATTCTGCTCGGTCTCCGAATCACGGGAGGTCCTCTTGCGAACCTGTATGATGCGATGCACGTGCATAAGTATCATGAATGCACAACGTATATGATGATCATGGATGGAGATGATTAATAAATCTTTTGACAGAGTAGGTGCATATCTCCTCTCTACTAATAATTTAACTCATCTACTGAGTATGTGCATACCTCTTCTCTAAACACTTAGAGAAGTGCATAAAGAAGAGGTGTGTGGCACACACACACACACACATGAATACCGAGAAATAACACTACTCATATCCAAACACCACATTTCAGTTCACGATACAGCATTACATGACCAGCAAGTATAGCATAATTAAAAGTGCACAAGAAGTAATATAGAACTCCATAAATCATTTACTTCCAATGCTTATCATTTCATGTGAATAATTAGGCTTGAACTGTGACCTTTGTCTAAACAGTTCAGAAAAATCTATAAAAATTACAGGAGTTACTTCATGCTATAACAAGACCATGATAAAATTTTTATCCCATTTTATCAAGTACAACAGCCTACACAAAAAGATTAAGCAGCAGGACAGAAATGCATATTTCACAACTTTGTACTATGAAAAGTGTCAAACAACAGATTTCATATTTTTATCTAGAACTTCTTAGCACAAGAGCAGTCAACAAAAATTACCAGGGCATAATTCCTTATAATTAATTTATTAAAAATCATACAAGAATCAGCCCAGAATTGAAATTAAATCATATTCCAATATTTTTGTACATTAACTGCATGACATATATTTTTCCCAGAATCTACATTACACATTGAGCCTAACAAAATAAGAATCACATTTTTCAGAGCAATATTCTATTTATTATGCATTTACTCAGATTTCAGCAATTTAAGCAATTAAATAAATCTACACAGAAAATATTCACCAAAAATACATCTCATATTTTTTTCAATGACAGATCTAATCAGTAGAAGTCTAACAAAACAAATTTCACCAAATTTGGATCTCATTTGCCTCAAATATGAATTTAAAACGAAATACAAGCATTTACGAAAAATCCTTTTTAAAGAAAAACGGCTCTAAAATGCTAGGTGCACCCGGTCCATTGGACCAGGGCTCACTGGCCAGCGGGCCCGGTGGTCAACCGGCCCCACCGGTCAGCCGGCCAAAGGCGAGCCGGCCGTTGACCGGCCGGGTGCTCGCCGGCGGTGAGGTGGTTCTGCCGGCGCCAAAGGGCACCGACGTGCTCCCTCGGCAAGCCGCATCCCGTGGTGGGGTTGGTTGCGCGAGTGGCGGCCGGAAGCGTGCCGGCGACGAGCGGCGGCGCGTGGGCGGCTACGCATGTCACCGCCGGTGGCTCGTTCCGGCGATGGCATGGCGGCGCAGGAGAGCTGGTGAGCCCATGGAAGCTAGGCGGAGCTTGCCGAAGAGTTGGTTGCCCGGTTGGGCGACGAGCTCCCGGCGTGCATGCGAGTGCATGGCGGCGACGGCGGCGAAGGCGGCGTGGTGGCGTGTGATGACAGGGCCTGATTGGCCCTCGAGGAGCGCACCGGAGTTCGATTCGAACTTCGCGGCGGCTCGCGTCTAGCGTGAGAGAGAGAGCGTGCACGGTGAGCCCGAACGCGGACCGCGAGGCGCTCGAGCCCGCGCCATGGCGCGGGCGGTGGCGGTGGCGCAATGCGCCCTTACCGAGGCAATGCAGTGGCGGTGGGTGGCTCGGGCCGCGTCTTGGGAGGAGGTGGCGAAGGCCGGGCGTGGCGCGGGCGGCTTGAGCGCAGCGACGGGAACGGCGAACGGCCCTGGCTCACGGGCGGTGGCGGCTTCTTGAAGCGCGCGGGCGCGAGCGAGCGGAGAGCGAGAGAGCGCGGGCGAGCGAGAGCGAAATGGAGCGCAGGCCGTTTCCATTTCGGGCGAGGGCGTGAAGTGGCCGCGGCGGGTGGGGCCTGCCACTGAGGCACGCCGGCCACTTGGCACGGCGGCCGACGACGGCGGCCACGCTGCGTGCCACGCCGCGCGCTCCTCTCGTCGCCACGTCGGCCACGCCGCGGCGCGCGGCGCGGGCCCTGCAGCGCCAGACGCGGACGCGGGCCGGTGGGCCGGTGTGGGCCGAATCCGGCCTGCCGGTTCGCGCTGTTCTTTTTTTTTTTTTGAAATTTTGAATCCAACTCAAATGCAACTATTTGACAAATTTAAAAGCTTTTTCATGAAAAGTGCCCAAAATAAAAGTTGTAGAGAATTTCAAACTGAACAACTTTCATTTAGGTCTCAACTCAAAATTCCCAATAAAATTTGAACTATAAATTCCTTTTGAATTTAGGGTCATTAAAGAGGATTTTCAATTTATTTTCTTTTGCTCCAAAATGCACCAAATCTTTTGCAATAAATTTTGTTAAATCATTTTGAAAGGCTGGGCACCTGGATCCAAACTTGGTCAAACAATTTGCAAAGCTAATTAATTAACTAATCAAGCACTCAAGCAATCAATCAAGAATTTAAAACAAGCACATGAAATGACAATGCAAAAATTAGGGTTTGTGCTTGATGATGCTCATGCCATGCTTAATGAAGATTAAGGTCAATTAATTATGTGCCTAATGCATGCTTAACACTGAGGTGTTACACGTGCCACCGCCGCAACCTCTGCAATGGTACGATGCACACCCTCTTCTCCAATCCTCTCGAGTTCCTTCGCCGCCTACCGTTGATTGTTTACTGTTTTATTTTCATTGATTGATTGAATAATGGCTCATGATGATGCTCCTGCACTTTCAGTTCCTACATATCTTCCGAACTTTTACATTGTATATGTAGATTTTATAAGGTTTTGGTTACAGAATGAATAAGGTTAGGTAATAACACTATTGTGTTCATAGTGACATGTTGGTACCCTATATTTGTCAAGAATATAAATGTTTTGTTCTGCACTAAATCAATCTTAATTTCAATCAAACTTATAATTAGATGTTCAATTGAGCTACTTTTGCCTTGCCACGATGGAAGACAAAGGATTGATCAAGCAAATGTTGCTAGAAGCACATAGGATGGTGTCGTACCACAACAACTACCTTCTATGGTCTATAGCTTTTTAAGCTTTGGCCACATCCAAACAAATATTGTCACCTAAGGATTAATTTTGTGAGATTCAGGATCATAAATGCATGGTGCCCAATAATATTTGTGCTTGGATAAAAATATTTTGATTTGCTATTTTTTTAATTATGTGCACGATCCATTTGAAGACAAACAATATGACCCACAAGTGAGGTAGATTTGATTTTGTAATTAAAATAATTATATATTTTGAAATTTGATTGTTATTTTTTACTATTAAGAAAGATTTTTAGACACATGCGTGTCGCACGTGCATCTCCACTAGTCTTATAAATGTGTCAATAAAAGGATAATGTGACCAATCATGTAATTTTATTCATCTTATGGGCTCACCACAGAATAATGATCAGTGGCTTTCATCTTATGGGTGGGGCAGACTCGGTCACAAAGTTTGTGATTGAGTCTGCACCTGCACAGGTGCATGATTTTATCGAGTATTGACGACATCCTGTATAATCACCGTCCCTTTTTTTTATTCCCCCCACTAACGTTCGTCGAATCGGTTGGCAGAGAGACAAATCAAATATAACCCTATGATTTTCTTTTGAAAGCAACTTTTGTACATAATAGTTTGCGGACCATAACTTACCACCGCAAATTATAATCATATTTTTTTTACAAAATTTCATTGATAACTTTTCTATGTGATATTTGGAGCCCAACTTTTGTACGAGTATAATGATTCTACAGCCGTGGTATCTTTACCTTTACATAAACGAAAGCTGCTCCATCACTCCTGCCTTATTCTCTCACCACGTGTCCAGCTAAAAAATCTCCCTCTCCTCCGCCATCTCTCACGGCCGAAGCACGAGCCGTTTCTTCCAGCGGAACGAGATCCTCTGCAGTCAGGCTGGTCGACTGTCTTCTGCAGTCACGAGTCTCCCACAAGCAACGCATACGGCCCATGCATCTCAGCCCAAAGACGGCTTTGCCTTCCTCTCCCCCGCTTGCAGCTGGTCGTACGAGTCGCGATGCCCAGCCGGAGGTGGCGAATCTGGCTCCCGAGCGACGGCAGTGGCAGGAGCTCACCGTGGCTATGAAGCAATACGCGGCGACGGCGGTGGCCGCGTGCCTTGCCAGTGGCTGTGCCACAAGCGCATCAACTACTGTGCAATCAGTGACGAAGCTTGAGCTCAAGTTGAGGGAGGGCTAGCCTCATTATTTTTTTTTCTAAAAGTGTATGAACAGTAGCCATATTACTGTTCATTTAGTGGAGAATTAGTGATGATAGGGGGGCCATGACCCCGTTTCGCCTCCATGTAGCTCCGTCCGTGTGTGCAATCGAGTAGGTAGTCCGTAGTCCTCTACGGCTCTACCACATTTGCTTGGAGAGCTACGAATTTGTGCTCGTAGAAATAAAGCTGGGAGCCTAATGTTGGAAATCTCTCTCACTGATGTTGCCAATCTCTCCCTCACTCAGCAATAGTTTATCACAAACACTCGGATGAACACATAAAGAAAACTGCACACACTAGCTAGCAAGTTTTTGACACAGCCCACCACACATACTCGTCTTTTTTCTTATGTATACATCGTAACAACATGCTAATGATCATGTGTAGGATACATGCAGATAGATACATCCGGCTAGCCCATTAGTCCACAATCGATGCCACGTTCTATTCTAACAAGTAACGGCGTGCTAATGATCATGTAGGACTACGCATGCAACACCGCTTCGCACGGCAACACCTGCATGGTCGCATCACACGCGCCACGTCATCTCTTGCCCATGAGCTGGAACCAAACTACTATGTACGTATGTACGTAGTACACCAACACGTACACGTCCTCTGCGAGTAGTGTTGCGACTTGGACGACTCCGCTTTCTTGGTGGGCCAAGGCCTGGCCCATTCAAGGGTAGAACGGGTGGGGGAGTCTGGGAGACTGGACTGTGAGAGCCCCTCTTCGTTAGATCGCACTTGGACGGCACAGATCAACCGACTGCAGAAGACAGTCGAGCACCTTCGTCCTCGACCTTCTTACACGGCTGCATACATAGCGGCGACGGCCCTCTTCCGCGCCGGGACGAGCGGGCCCGCCGCGCACATGCGCGCCGCACAGGCCAGGGTCCCGGAGCCGCGAACGACCGCACAGGCCAGGGTCGACGTACGGCGAGTCGGCGACGATTGGCGTTTGGGTTTGTGCGGGCAGCGCGTCGAGGTACGTCGGGGCCGGCCACGGCGGTCATGAGGCGGTGGTCGACGGGTAGCCGGGTAGGCGATTGCATTGCTTTCCCAAGAAGAACACGCGAGGGCAGACGGAGTTAATTTAGACTGCTCTTGTATTCTTCTTCTCTGTTAGAACATCTAAGATAAAATGTTCCTAGTGACACCTTCGGCTGGTTGTATGATCTCTCACTAGAAAGAAAAAAAAAAATCTAGCTGATGAGTCATTGTCAACTGGGACTTGGGGACTTGGTAATTGGGAGGGAGTTTCTTATATTGTACTTTCAATTGGATTCCTATGAGTAAACAGTCAGTTCAGCTGGACTAATTGAGCATTCTATTCCGCTTCAGGTGTGCAGAGGAGGAGCATGTGAAGCCTGTGCAAGAGCCCCAAGCTGCCATCACCACCACTTCCTCTGTGTCACGGATTTTTTTTTTTTTTGAACTTTCTGTGTCACGGATTTTGGCCCGGATAGAGTTTGAATGGGGACGCACACTTTACATCAGGCAAGACCTCCAGGCAACTTTTCATACGTATCCTCATCTGGGTGGGCCATATCAGAGTTTTAAGGAAGCCGACCAGGCTATTGATCGCCATCTTCACAGCCTCCTGCATCCAAAAATGTAAAGTTCCTCAACTGTGTTATACTACTATATTCTTTCGCATTGGTTGTATGCATTATATTCAAATACATGCCCATGCTTCTATGTGTAGATCACGGAAGATAAATCACAGTTTTACAATATGATTAGGAAAAGTCCAACATTGGACTACAAATAAGCTGATGGGTAGAGTTGTTTTTAAAGAAGATTATCATGCAGTGTTCAAAGCTGTCTTGGGTAACTATTTTTGTTGGAGCATTTTTTACATGGTGCACAAATCATTGGCATAGCTAAAATCTTATCAGTACATATAGATGGTAGTTGTCTGTTCTCTGAGGTTTGCCTGGTCGGCTGAGCCTTTTGTGTTCAGAGGCACCAGCTTTTGCTTTCGTTTATCTGTGACGATGTAGGCCCAAAACTAACTATTGTAATTTCATTGCTTTGTGGTAATGAAATTCAGTCTGCTGTTGTAGAAAAAAAAAATGTAGACGCTATGGCAGTACTTCTTTATATAGCATTTATTTTTATCATCTGTATTGTAATTTGTATGATTGGTTAGTTTGCCTTTCAGCCAGGCGCACCAGCTCAACTCTGTTTTTGAATGTAATAGTAAACAACAATAGTGATAGACAAACCCGTGATCTGAAAATGATCAGAGGGATTTTGTCACAGTACTGTTTCCTTTTTATTTTATTGCTACAATGTTGATCAAAGTACTGTCTACTGATCATATATGCTGCTTTGATCTAAATGCTAGGTTCAGGCAGCAAAGATGATACTTGTACATTGGATTTAGTCATCCGGCGAGATCTTTACTGGCTGGATGGCACAAGTAAGCGTTCAAGATCACGTGCAAAGCAAAAAGGCCGTGACCAAATGCGCCAAATGGCTCAAGCTTTAGTGGACAAGTATAACGAGGATCACCATCTTTTTGGGGGTTTGCTCTCTTCCCCTCCCACAATCGCGCGGCTATTAAGCCCATGCACATTCCACACACGAAGGTGAGAAGCACTCATTGACTAGGACGTGCTAGGCGCACAGCTACTCTGCCACATGCCGTCCACCGCGCTTGGCACGGACCGGGAATAGTTCGCGCATGGCCTCCTGCTTGGCCATGGCGGTGATGTCAGACACAGTCAGAGCACGAAAAGGAGCGCCGGAGCCCGGGCCCGGCGAGACGCCGAGGCCGTCACGGTCAGCGCCACCGCGACCACCGCCGCTGTCGGGCCAGACGACCTGCGGCCAAGGGCCAGAGCTCTCCGGGTAGCAATAGCAACGGGCGACGGTGAAGAACTCCGTCGGAACCCCATAGTGCTGAACCAGCTACTCGTGGTAGCAGGTCGGGTGTAGCGCCCAAGTAGCGCGACCAACACGAAAGACATGGCATCCTCCGCCGCATTGAGCCAAGCGTCACGCGGGACGACAACCAGCTCTGTCCTGGGACGGGTGGAGGCGTGCCCAAGCGGCGGGGAACGCAGCGGAGAAGAAGTTGGCGGTGGGGGTGGGCGGGTGGCTCTGCATGGGGTACGTCCACGCCATCCGCAGGCCCGGGAGAAAACGGCCCTGAAGGCACGAGCGGCCGGCGATCCTTCCCGGCCACGACGCGGGCAGCGGGGCGGCAGCCTGCCCAGACGGTAACGGGCGCCCACGCCTGCCTCGCCAGCAGTGGCGAACCTCGTGGCCGGTGTTCTTGCAGCGACGGCAACGCGGCGGAGCCTGGCAATGTGCCTTGACATGGTCGTCGGCTACGCAGTTGAGGCACTTCCCCACGAGGTCCGGCGGAACAGAAACTTTTGCTTACTTGATCTATACTTGTTTCAGGATCTCGCATATGAACGAAAGATGTTTTCAACTTGAACTCAATTTCTGAGCACCAGTCATGCTACTTTCACCTCAATTTCAGCACAAATTCTAAAGCAGCCAATGATTCAGAGACAGCGAGCGGCACCAGCAATATATTCTTTACAGAAGTCAAACTTTTAATCAAGGGAAACATATAGAGACTTGCTTATGCGCTGTTTCTGCATAGTCGATACAGTTAATAATAGTATTACGTACTACTCTCTTATCCTAAAGCTAAGTACTGTTGAGATACATTTTGTGGCTTGCTCTATATACACCTGCTTGTTGTTAGTACCAATAGCAGTGTGTGAACTTCAGTTAGTACTTCCATTCTGTGGTCAGTTATATTTGATATCTACTTAACATTATTCACTCAGCTAGCTATTTCATAACTACCTCATTCTAACAGCTGTTGATAAAATGTGCATGCTTACTGGCAGGAGGAGAAAAGGTAATTTGCATTGAATGAGCAGTTGAGGATCTCAAATATCTCTTAAAAATGTAGTGCCAGTTGACAGCATGTAAAGCAAGGATCCTTTGCATTCTCTAGTCTAGTCTGATGAATATTTATCGCCACAATAAATATGCAAGATATAATCTCGTACTACTGATTAATGAATCTAGTAATTGTGTTATTATATTTGTGTTGATGAGAAAAGAATTATGTGCTGGTGTGATGGTGAACCTGAGTGGTATTTTGATTTTCTATTTGTGATCTTAACTGGTTGTTTTGTAGTTTATGTGCTTGCAGAGTTTCTAGAAATGAATGAGACTATTGACATGGCAATGTGATGTAAGTGTTCCTCTGAGCTCAACATATTCCAGAGCTCGAAATACTATTGTTGTTAATCCGCTTGTTAATAACCTCCAAGCCAGGGCAGAGAGTGTTGGTAAAACCCGGTGCATGCATGGTCAAACCAAATTAAGCTCTATTCCTGTCGTCAAAAGAGCAAATAAATCCGAGCAAGCCAAGCCAAAGAACGACACCGCAGCAGCTGGACGACGCCTGCCTAGCCCTGTCGCCATCTCCTCGCCCGTGTGCATTCTGACGAAACGGAGACGGCGACGATCCGCGCTGTTTCATGCATAGCAATGACGGCATTTAATTTTTCCTTTGTTGATCATCTCTGGAATGTGTTTTTCCTGTTTGGTTACTTGGCAATTAACTCTCTTTTCTTGTTGATAAATGTCAACCCTGCAAGGCTTGTAACAATCCTGACAAGTTTGATATAAAGCACCCTGATATAGTTCTGTTTTATATAAAGCATTATGATAATATAACTATTCAGTTAAATGCATTATTAGGCAACGAACACTGAAGGGAATTATGCCCATCACTCGAATTTTGTTTGTTTGTTTGGTTTCGTCCCTCTTAGCCCAGCCATGCAGAAACAAAAGCAAGATTCGTCTTTTACAGGCCTAGCTCGCGCGGAGCCATTTGGGAGCAACGGGGACTAATGGAAAAGATCTATTTTGCCTCACTGAAAACTACCATCAGAATATGATTTTTCAAACGAATAAAGAAACCCAGATATTTCACTACATAAGCAGTAAACTCTCAAAACCGTCCAATTACCTTCCTCTCTTGTTTTAAAGTGGTTTTAAAGATGATCCTTGTGTTAGTTAAAACATCTACTAGTAAGATAGAAAAACAGTGGAGCAACCTCAGAACCAACCTAGAAAGACGTTGTTACATCCACAGGGTATCTCCATCATCGTTCTCCTTCTGCAGTTATATATTAAAAAAAAAATCATTTTTTGCTATATCCCCATTTTTAAAAAATCACCTTCTAGCTCCGAGTGATCCATTGATCTTACTACTTTATAGGTCGGATGAACTAACAAACAGGTCGACTCGACCAATTTACCCCTACCTACCTATGATGTTCCATCATGCAACGGTGATACAGTCAGCTTTATTCGTGATGTGAAGTGCAACGCGGTGAGCCCGGACTCCACTCAACTGTCCACTGTTTGCAAAACGTGTCATCTGCGTTCATTCTAAATTATAATACGTTTAATTTTTTCAATCCTAAGTTTAATCACTTATTAAAAATATTAGTTAAATTTAAATTACTTTTGAAAAACTTTTATTAATAAATCAAGTCACAACAAAAAAATTATATTTCACAAAACTTTTTGAATAAGACATTGGTCAAATTTGATGTAAAAAAAAGGTCAAACGTCTTATAAATGAAACGAAGGGAGAAGTACAGTGGTGGAGAAAAGAAAAAAAAAACTTGGACCTCCTCCTTGCAAGTTGCAAGCCATGGGCGCCCGTAGCAAAATATTGCTTTGTCTATCAGGGGTTTTTATAGTTGTTAGAACTGAAACAGCTCAGCTATTCCTATATATGACCGTATCCTTTGCGTACGAACAAGTACAAATATGTTGTTGCACGTTCTCCTTATACATCTCAATATTAAAAAGAATTAGAAAGTGATGGTTGTAAAACTATAATGATGTGTTTATTTTAAGGAGCGAGGTGGTTCATATTTTTCTTACCGCTCAGTTTTTGGATTGGATTGATCCTTCACCACCAAATTCCATAGTTCCTCACAAGCAAGCATGTTCCATTTTAGTTGCATTTGACCCATGCAGTGATCCTATGCGTCCAAGGCCAAGATCGAATAAAAATCATTGGCTTAAGGTATAGGGACTACATTCTTGCATTCTTAGAGGCGAGTGCGAACATGAGATTCAAAAAAAAAAAAATATTAGATATGGATTGTTTAAAAGACTATAAAAGGCTGTTGTAACCTATCTTCTGGCACATCCAAGCTAGACTCCAATGGACATCGAAGAGTTACTATCAATCATTGGTCTGACTGTGTTGAATTGCCATGCACCAATCTTTTTCTTGTCTGCTTGATAGGTAGTATTAGTTTTTTATTAAAAAAAGCACTACGATAAAAATTAGACAACATAGCTGCACTAAGATAGAAAAAAAACACGATCCCAAGGTAACGTACACCCATCTCTGATGCTGCCACCTCTCTTCATGGTAACTGTGTTTTGATCTCTCTCCTTATGTAGTAATATTGAATACTGTTGCTCTCCTGTGAAATCTATGTTCACATTACCTTCCAGGGCTTCTGTTGTAAAGGGTTTAAAGATGATCCTTGTGTTACTTAAAATATCTAGTAAATATTTGTCAAGTAACCTACTCCCTCTATCCCAAAAAAAAACATAACTATGGGATCCATACCAGTCAAATTTGCTTAAGTTTGATGAAGATTATAGTCATTAGTATTAATATTTATATCTCAAACGTGATTTATTGATATTTATTTTGTATTATAAATGTTAGTACTTTTTTTTTGTATAGTTTTGGTTAGAGTTGAAAATGCTTTACTCCCCAAGAAGAGAATTGTGTTTTTTTTTTTTTTTTGGACAGAGAGGGGAGTGCTGCTTACTGCTACCAGAAAGATAGAAAAAATAGTGGAGCACGAGCAACCTAGAAAGACGTTATTACATCTACAAGGTATCTCTATCGTCGTTCTCCTTCTGCAGTTATAAAAAAAATCATTTTTGCTATATCGACCCATTTTAAAAATATCACACCTTCTCGCTCCGTTTGATCCATTGATTCTAGTTTATGGGTCGGATCAACTAGTAAGTAACAAACAGGTCGATTCGACCTATTTTACCCCTACGTACCTATGATGTTCCATCATGCAAAAACGTGGCTCCACTGAGCTGATTCCCCTACGTACACGCCGATCCAACCAGCTTATTCGTGATGGGAAGTGCAACGCGGTGAGCTTGTTCCAACCACTGTTTGCAAAAGCAAAGAGAGAACGCGTCATCTGTGATATGTCAATCAAGCAGAGAAGAACAAGACAGCGCACGTGCTTCCTCCTTCCAAGTTGCAAGCCCATGCCATGGGCGCCGCGTATATTGCTTTGTCTCTCAGGGGTTTTCTAGTTGGAATTGGAAGAGCTCAGCTATTCCAATCCGATTCGTAAGGCGACCGTATCCTTTGCTTACGTATACAAATATAATATAATTGTTGTATGTTCTCCTTATATACATCTCTCAATATTAAAAAGAATTAGATAGAGATGGCAGTAAAACGGTAATGATGTGTTTATTTTTAAGGAATGAGGTGGTTCATATTTTCTTACGGCTTACCTTTTTTTTTTCTATATATGTGAAATAGAATGGATTGATCCTTCACCAATGGTTTTTACGGCTTACCTAGAATGGATTATAGCTCCTCTTCCTCACAAGCAAGCTTGCTCTCCACCCAGTTGCCTGGCCAAAGCGCTTCTATGCATCCAAGGCCAAGATTGAATAAAAAACCATTGACTTCAGTACATTCTTGCGTTCTTAGAGTGAGGTGGATGCGTACATGAGATTCGAATAAAAAAAAAAAAATTAGATATGGGTTGTTTAAAACACTTAGAATGATGTAAGTAATCACGCTCCTGCCACATCCAAGCTCAACTCCAATGGCATCGGAGAGTTAGTATCAATCATTGGCCTGAGTCGCCTGACCGTGTTGATTGCCATGCGCCAACATTTTTCGTTCCTGCTTGTTAGGCAGACGATCCTGTGTACCCACGCGGAGAACTAACAGTCCTTCGTGGGATCCACCCTCCATCATCCATAAAGCGCTAAGCGCCAAGTCAAGTGGACGTCGTCGATGCATCCGGCTCCGCTCCGGCAATTGCATCGCATCGCGCATTGACCGTTAGCTCGACGACGTCCATAAATGGGGGCTCTTGCTCCTCGGGTTTCTCTGCCTCATCCAAGCTCGACTTGGGAACAATACACAACACACTAGAAGTAGTAGCGCCCTCTCTCTCTCTCTCTCGGTTCGACCCGTGGGCGTGACCATGGCGAAGCTCGGTAGCAGCAGCAGCTGCTGCTGCAGACCACTTGTGCAAGGAATTGCCCTCCTCCTCCTTGCTTCCATCGAAGCTGGTCCGGTCATGGCGTGGGAGGAGCAAGCCGCCGTCGCCGACCTGCGCGACCTGGGCGAGTGGCTTGGGGACCAGGCGAGCAAGAATGCCCCGGAAAAGGTGGCCAAACAATTCCTGACGGAATTGGGCAAGAAAGAGCCGGGCTGGAAGGATTTCAGCAATGGCGCGAAGAGAGGGATCAAGGCCTATAAGTACTCGTGCAAAGCACAACGCTGGATGGGCAAGATAAATCCTGGAGGCCCCGGCACGGGCACGGGCACGGGCACGCCGTACTCGGTCGACGCCCTCGCCACCACCAGCAACGGTCTCGACCTGTCGTCCAGGAGCTTCCCCGTCTTCTCCTACTACTTCGTGACGAGCCAAGGCGGCAGAGGCAACAGTGGCGTCTTCTGCTCGTTGCAGCAGCAGCCGCCGGCAGCAGCAGGTACTACTCCGCCTCCGCAGGTTCCCATTCCCACCACCAGCACGTACTCCAACGACGGCCGGTACTACGTCCGGATGACGGGCATATGGATACGGGTCGGCCAGGAGGTCCCCGTCGTGTTGTCCCCGGCAGGGGCAGAGCTCAACGGCCCGGCGTACCTGCTGAGCACCACCCAGCCGTTCACCTACCTCAAGAGCGGCCTGTACAAGAGCCTGGAGGACACCATCATCGGGCAGATGGAGGTGCTGAACCCGGGAGCCACGCCCTTCTACCTGTACGGCGACAATCTGTGCTATGCGGCTGCGGCGTTGTCGGCGCCGCTCCCGCGCATCGCTGTCCGCCTCGCCAGCAATAACATCATGGAGCTGGGCGGCGCGACCGATACCGTCTGGTACCAAGAGTCATCCATGTCGATCTGTTTGGGAATCCGGCCGACGGAAGAGCCCGTGCCCGTCCTAGGCACCATGATCCAGAGCGTCAGAACCATGACCATCGATCTCACCGCCGCCAGTACCCTTACTTTTTTATCTAAGGCGCCGCCGCCGGTGACATCCATGGGCATGGCTACTAGACACCTCAACGCAAAACTATACTACTATGTAGTAGTATTATTATTGTTGTTCATATAGGTAATAATAACCTGTGTGTTGCTACTGCTCCTCTATGTACGTACGTACCGTACTTGTTGGCTAGCTGTGGCATTCAGTCATGTCGCCTCCTATGTCGATCGGTGCGTGGAACTTCTTGTTTTTCTGTGGTGTGGATCAGATCATCAGATGTATATATTATTATTCCAGGGTTTCTTATATTACTATTAATTAATTTATTTTAATTAATATATATGCCTGTACCGTTAGTGTTAGCGTTACTATTTCAAAGACATTCGGATAAGCCGGTAATAAGAGAAAAAAATACTGTTCAAATTCAAACAGGACGATTGCGTAGTCATATACTACTCCATATTCATATTAGTTGACGTTTTGGAAAAGCTTTGGGTCAAACATTGGGAACATAAACTATCAATAATTTTTAAAATATTTAGTTTGAAAATGTGAAACTTATATGTATAGGTTCACCTTAAAAAACCCACTTTTATAAAAGTAATTTTATTTTTAGTTTTCTTATATATTTTAATAAAAATGATAGATAAAGTTAGGTTTTGGAGACCGTGTCCTTGTCCAAAACGTCAACTAATATGAGTATGGAGAGAGTATATACTACTAGTTTCCTCTACCTTGGCAATCTACGAGCTGTGGTTCCGCCCGCGGCCGGCCGGGCGTCCGAGAGCCTACAGTCCCGCCTGTTTCTCCCTGCCAACCCGATGCCACGCCATCGTCGTTCCGGCCCCCGCCGCCGCCGCTACGATCCCATCGCAGGCGCTCGGTCTCCGTCACCACCGTATGTTCTCGATTTTTTTTCCTACTTCGTAACGATCTAGTCGATATCGAATCGTTTGGTTTATTTGGTTTTTGATTTGATCTGGCGTGTTACGCATCTACTAAATTAAAACGAGGGTATATAACGACGTACGGCGACGATTGGCATAATTGGGTTTGTCCGGCAGCGCGTCGAGGTACGTCGGGCACGGCGCGTGGTCATGAGGCGGTGATCGACGGGTAGCCGGGTAGGCGATTGCATTGCTTTCCGAAGAAGAACACACTGCAAGGGCAGACGGAGTTAATTTAAACTTTTCTTGTATTCTTCTTCTCTATTAGAACATCTAAAATATAAATGTTCCTAGTGACACCTTCGGCTGGTTGTATGATCATATCTCTCACTAGAAGAAAGAAAAAAAAAATTCTAGCTGATGAGTCATTGTCAACTGGGACTCTGGGGACTTGGGTAATTAATTGGGAAGGTGGGAGTTTCTTTTATTGTACTTTCAGTTGGATTCCTATGAGTAAACAGTTCAGCTGGACTAATTGAGCATTCTATTCCACTTCAGGAGTGCAGATGAGCATGTGGAGTCTGCGCAAGAGCCCCCAAGCTGCCATCACCACCACTTCCTCTGTGTCACGGGTTTTGGCCCGGATAGAGTTCGAATGGGGACGCACAATTTACATCAGGCAAGACCTTCAGGGAACTTTTCATACATATCCTCATCTGGGTGGGCCATATCAGAGTTTACAGGAAGCCGATCAGGCTATTGATCGCCATCTTGAAAGCCTCCTGCATCCAAAAATGTAAAGTTCCTCAAGTGTGTTATACTATATTCTGATTTTTTTATGCACTGTACGCAGTTGATTATATTACATGGCCATGCTTCTATGTGTAGATCACGGAAGATAGTTGTAGTTTTTTTACAATATCATTAGGAAATGAATTAATGGTAACCAATGTTGGACTACAGATTATCTGCACATTTTTTTGTTTCTTTTAGGGAGAGAGAAAAAAAGACGAGCTGCATAGTGTTTAGATTGCTGTCTTGGGACTCACTTGAAGCTAATGAAACTAATTTTGTAACTGTTTTTATCTGAGAATTTTGTAATAGTGCGCAAATAATTAACATAGCTAAGGGGTTAAGAGGTACATATAAATGCTATGGCAATAGTCTTCTTTACATAGCTTTCTTGTTGGTTAATTTATCCACTGTGGTTGATTATATTCATTCAATCAGAGCCACCTGACCATGCTTCTATGCGTTGGCCATGGAGGAGATCCATGGATCACAAGCGCTCTCTCCCCCCATGGCCTTACGCCTCTGAAAGCGTCCTTCGTTCTCAGTGCCCAGGCATCCATCCAATGCATGTTTTTTGATAGCGTCAAACATGAGTGGTAGACTGAGCAACCACACAATCTTTATATGGCACAGCAACATTTCCACCGTTCTTCCTTCACTTGGATTTTGCAATATGATTAGGAAAGAATGAATGGTCTAGAGTCCAACATTGGACTACAGATAAGCTGATGGATTGATTTTTTTTTTTTTTTTAAGAAGAGCATCATGCACAGTGTTCAAATTGCTGTCTTGGACCACTGAAAGTTAACAATTTTTGTAACTATTTTCGTTGGAGCACTTTTGATAGTGCGCAAATAATTAGCATAGCTAAAAGCTTAACAGTACATATAGATGGTAGTTGGGCTTTAGACCATTTCGTGCAAGTCTATTTTGTGAGGTTTGCCACTAGCATTTGAAATGTCTGTGTCGATGTAGGCCCAAAACTAACTATTGTAATTTCATTGCTGGTGGTAATGAAATTTGGTCTGCTGTTGTAGGAGAAAAAAAAAAACATGTAGATGCTATGGCAGTACATTTTATATAGCATTTATTTTTATCATCTGTATTGTATGATTGGTTAGTTTGCTGTTCAGCCAGGCACACTTTGCATGTACTCCATTCCAAATTATAAGATTTGGCTTTTTTTGATACATTACTTTTGCTATGCACTTAGGTATACACTATGTCTAGATACAAAGTAAAAGAAATGTATCTGGAAAAGACAAAATGCATTATAATTTGAAATGGAGGGAGTGGTACACAACAATAGCGATAGATGAACCCCTGATCTGAAAATGATCCAAGGGATTTTGTTACAGTAGTGTTTCCGTTTTTTATTACTACCATACCATGTTGATCAAAGTACTGTCTACTGATCATATATGATGCTTTGATCTAAATACTAGGTTCAGGCAGCAAGATGATACTTCTACATTGGATGTAGTCATACGGCGAGATCTTTACTGGCCTGATGGCACAAGTAAGCGTTCAAAATCACATGCAAAGCAAAAAGGCCATGACCAAATGCGTCAAATGTCTCAAGCTTTAGTGGACAAGTATAACGAGGATCACCATCTTCCGGGGGTTTGTCTCTTCGCCTCTCACCAATCTGCCTATTGAGTAGTGTTACTAGTATACCTGTGTGTCTAGTTTTCTTATTCATGGAACTTTTACTTACCTGATCTATACTTGTTTTAGGATCTCGCATATGAACTCAAAGACGTTTTGAACTTCAACTCAATTTCTGAGCACAAGTCATGCTACTATCATCTCAATTTCAGTACAAATTCTAAAGCAGCCAATTATTCAGAGAGCGGCACCAGCAATATATTCTTTGCAGAAGTCAAACTTTTTAATCAAGGGAAATATAGAGAGTTGCTTATATGCTGTTTCTGCACAGTCGATGCGATTAATAATGGTATTACGTACTTTCTCATCCTAAAGCTAAGTATTGTTGAGATACATTTTGTGGCTTGCTCAGTTTGCCCTTTTTTGTTATTACGTACTATTTTTCTTTCGTATTATGTCCTCGCTCTGATATTCTTTTTTGTAGCTTTACTATTTGTAATGTCTTAACCTTTTCATGCATAGCAATGACTGCATTTTTCCTTTGGTAGCTCATCTATTAATTGTGTTTAGCCTGTTTGGTTACTTGGCAATTAACTCCTTTCTTTTGTTGATAAAGGTCAACCCTGCAAGGCTTGTAACAATCCTGACAAGTTTGATATAAAGCACCCTGATAGTTCTGTTGAATTAGCTGCTGGTCACTTGGATCCGCGCACTCAATTTAGTGGATTTACGAGAGAGATAGATTTCCATGACTCTGAAGATGAAGATAGATATGTACGAAATGATTTCTCTTTGGCAAAGAATTAATGTGCTTTGTTGCTTCAGTACTAATTGTTCATGTTTCCCTGACAGCTGAGAGATGCGGAGGCTGAGCTAAGACGAGTCTACAAGGTAACATGTCTTGTGCTGTTTTCTTGTACAATGCCATTTGCATTGACTTGTGACATGATGTTGGTTACCTGAGCCAATTATAATTTCTTGCTAATGTTTTTAGGGCCTTGATGATCCACGTGTTATTGAGAGGCTATTCACGCTCCCTCCTGGCGTAACTACTGTGCAAGACTAAAAGGGAGCTATATATGGAGTGAAAGACCAGAAGGGCACTGCAGTTAAACAGCCGAGCCAATTTATATAATTGGTCATATAAATGCAAGACTCAGCTCGTGAAGGTTAATACATCTTGGGGATATCAATAAAAAATTGTTTGGTCTGAGATACTGAGACTAGTGACCTATTTATATTATGCCGAAGGACACCTTGCTTGTCTATACAAGTTCACTCTTGTCAGATTACAGTAATATGTTTTTGATGAGGCTGTGATTTATATTTAGTTTCTACAGCAGTAGAGGTCACAGCCTTGCTATTCGTAGTGCCCTCGGGCTCAGCGGAAGAATATCCTGTGTTGTTTTGAGCTATGCTGTGGCTCGTCCTCGGTGGTCGTTGTGGACCGTCAGACTATCTTGATCTTGGCAGTACACTGATGAAGCCTGTCCACCAACCACGTGTGATATGGTAAAAGATGAACCAGGGCAGGCCATGTTAGCCATGGACAATTGAGCTTTATAGGCTAGAGATGTATCAATGTAATACCACTGCAGTAAGATGCTGCTGGATCACCTTCTGCATAGAATTCAGGCAATTCATTACTTAGTTAACAGTTGCTGCCTATCCTTGAGAACGTTTAAGTCATGCACCATTGTTTGGATAACAATCTCTTACAGGCATATGCATATGCATGAATGCAATCTCAAACCTATCGTATTCTGAAATCTTCAGAGTTTCACCACTCAGAGAGCAATCTGATTCAATGATCACCGGCAAATGCACCCATTGCGATACAGCGCAAAGTCCTATATATTCTCAGCTTTCAGCTTCTGCAGGAACGCAAAGTCCTATGCTCAGCTTTCAGCTTCTGCAGGACTTGACCAGTTGAATAAAACAGGCCATGCTGAAAAGAATACTGCACCTGCCAAAATACCAATTCCAGCATCTCCAGTTTGCTCAACAAATTAACCTTGAAGTACTTCTCTCTGACACACCTGCATCATTGCAATTTATATCAGCTATATATTCCATGAAAAGAAAGTTTGCATCAGCTATTTGTTAGTTACACACAACCGCCACCTAGGATTACATGAATGCCAGCATTGCAGAGAATTGTATGGAGTGCATCACTAAAGGGTTACATGATCCTACTGAATTATAGAATTTTGATTTGAAGTAACTTGAAGAAGCCATTCTAACATGAAGACAATCTGCAAGGGGACTAATCCACTATAAATTTCATTTGCTTCAAAATAATTCCATTGATCATAAAAATGGAAGGAGGTTCAAAGCCTCTCATATATGAAATACTCTAGTTCTATTTGTATAATTACGTATGTACATTGTCAAAAAAAAAAAAATGAGACAAAGGTAATAATCAAGATAGAACTCCAGAATAAATTAGATAGCTTGGTACCCATTAGAAGCAAAGCAAGATAGTAATGCGGTGCGTTTCCAGTCAGGTACCTCTTGTCCACTGACATCCAAAGCTGCAGCACAGTCACAATTGGTGCTATGCCTCCACTAGCTTCAACTGTTAGCACAACTTCCAGCATGATCAATCTGAACAGATTTTGGTCAGCATGTAGTCATTTACTCTGGGCCCTAATGGTAGCCTTCTTCAATTCTTACCAATATGACCAGGTTTGGACCTTCACAGGCTATAATTGAAAGTACAAATGTCATTAATCTACCAGTGAAGGCCCATAAAACTTGCAACTACATGCTAACATTCAGTGATGAGGGCATGATGTATCCACATCCCTTTAGCCAGCATATGTTTGTGCTTCGACGTTCTCTAGTACAGTGCAAATTTCACCATGCTGAGGATGCTGAAAACCACCAGCAACAAACTCATGCACCTCTCCATCAAGCTCAATTGAGCTACACCCTGGTGTTTTCTTTATCTGCAAGGTGTTCATCTCCCTCCTCTCCCTGGCTAGACTGCTCCAGTCCTGTGCTTTTGCATACAAGCTGGACAGCATTACCTTTGCCCAGGGGTCATCTGGATCTAACCTGGTGAGTTCAGCTGCTGCAATCTCGCCGAGCTCCACGTTGCTGTGAACTTTGCATGCGTTCAAGAATGCACCCCAGATTACTGCATTAGGCTTCATCCGCATGGTCCTGATAATGCTGAGTGCTTCTTGCAATCGCCCAACACGACCAAGAAGATCAATGACACATCCATAGTGTTCAATTTTGGGTACGATTGCATACTTCTCCAAGGAGTAGAAGTGGCGAAGGCCTTCGTCTACAAGTCCACCATGTGCGCAAGCATTAAGGACCCCAACAAGAGTAACATCATCTGGTCGTATACCATTGTCTTGCATCATGTCAAACATTCTTAGAGCATCAGCAGCCTTACCGTGCATTGCCAGTCCACAAATCACGGTCGTCCATGAGTATAGATCCCTCTTCCCAGGTGCCTTTTCAAACACCTGAAGGGCCTTTTCAATGCTTCCACATTTGGCGTACATGTCTATCAAGGGCCGATCCAATGAGCCATCATCATTCATGTGATTCCTGTCAATGTACGCATGGACCCAAATCCCAGTCTCTAAACAACCTGCACCCGCACAAGCAGCAAGGACAGTGCTCATTGTAGGTCCATTTGGATGCACTGGACATGAAGATGGCGATATCATCTGCCGAAACAGTTCCAGTGCCTCCATACATCGGCCAGCGAGGCAGTACCCAGCAATCATCGTGTTCCATGACACTACATCCCTCCTTGGCATTGCAAGGAACAGCTCGTACGCAACGTCAACATTACTATGCCTGATATACTGGTGCACCATGGCGTTCCACGAGACCGTGCTCCTCACAGGCATCTCATCAAACAGCCTCCGGGAGACCGGCAGCTCGCCATACTCCCCGTAGACCCTGATCAGCTCAGTGGAGACGAACACATCTGGGACAATGCCGCTTGTCACAATGAGGGCATGCACCATCTTCCCAGGTCTCTTAGCCATCGCCGCGGCTGGGGATGAGCCCGCCCCGTGGTGACACGCAGCGAGCGCGACCGCCAGGGCCACGTTGTCGGGGAGGACGCCGTCCGCGAGCATGTCCCCGAACACGGCGAGCGCCTGGGCCGCCTGCCCGGAGGCCAAGTGCGCGCGCGCCATGGCGGTGCAGGGGACGAGGCCCGGGTCGGGCATCTCGTCGAACAGGTCCCGCGCGTGGCGCGGCCTCCCGAGCGCAGCGTAGGCCGAGAGCAGCGCCGTGGGGAGGTGCGCCCCGGCGTGGAGGAGGCCTTCCTTGAAGAGGAGGCCGTGGATCGCGGCGGCCGCGAGGTGCGCCCTCGGCCCCGCCGCCGGCGAGAGCGACTTGATGAGGCGGAGGAGCGCGGTGGAGGAGAGCGTGAGGGGGTGCATGGGCGATGCAATGCCACCGTCTGGAGCAGGCTTCGCTGTGGTGTGGGCCTTGTGGCTCTAGAAGAATTCTTCGAGGAGATCGGATGCACTGGTATGGATCAGTTACAGCTGGGCCACGGCCCACGGATGGACATGGACTAGCCGTCTCACAAGTGGGCCGTGCTCGTGCAGTTCGTGAAGCGCAAATGGCCCGCCTGTCAGCGACCTCTATGTGGGCCCACTGCTGTTTCAATCCCAAATGGTCACGGCAGCCGGCAGGACCGCAGTGCTGGCTTTCATGGCGGGCACGGCCGGTTCGGACGGTTCCGACCTGATCGCGTGGACGACTCAACTCACGAAGTCACGAGTCGTGTGATCGCAGCAGCCGCCAGCCATCAGATGGCACGAGAGCCGACACGATCGTCTGAAGCAAATGGGGACCGGGTGGGCACGCAGGCGTGCGTGCGGCGCAACGCAAGCCAGACGGCTGCAGGCTGCTGCAGCCCCACGGGTCACCGGCGACTCGGACATTCCGTGACGGCTGACAGGCGGGCACGAGGCGCACCGCTTGGCAGCTGAATGCGAGAATTGCCTGAGTGAGAAACCGAGGAAATTGGATCGGAGAAATGTTAGAGCTTGTAATTGTAAGCAGCCTTCTTGTACATTCCAGTTTCCAAAAGAACTAGACTACACATGACCTGACGACTCATGACTGGTGACAACACTAACAGAAGCCAGGCAGATTTGCCCAATGCTCATACATGCTACAAATTCACCTCACAGAACCAGCACGGCAGATGTGAGCTGTCTGTCCTCCAGTAGTTGAGCTCAACATTGGTCTAATCTTCCATGTGCCTTGTTCGGATTGCAACATGGTTGACAGACTTTGGTCTGATTTTGTTCGGATTGCAACGGCAGATTCTCGTTGACTTCTGAGTTCTTGAATGCCATCAACCATATGATGAGAAGATCAGGATGTGATGCTAATTCTTACCGTACTCAAGATGTCAGCATAGGAGTCAAGATGTCAGGATATGCTTAGCTCAATTCTGAAGCGGACGGCACTTTGCGCAATCCGATTCAGGAAACCTTGCGGCCGGGAAGCTCGGGGAGCATCGTTTGGATCCTCTTGAGCTCGGCCAGCACCTCCCGGGCGTCAGGCCGGTCGTCCTTGTCCGGCGCCACGCACCGGAACGCCAGCTCCGCCACTGCCTCGACGCTCGCCATCACGGCGGGGCCCTCGCCCAGCACCGGCGCGTCGACGACCTCCCTGAGCTCGCCGACCTGGATCTTGGCCACCACCCAGTCCGCCAGCGTCACGTCCCGCCGCTCCCTGCCCACGTCCACGGGCCTCAGCCCCGTGACGAGCTCCAGCACCACGACGCCGAAGCTGTACACGTCGCTCTTCTCCGTGAGCTGGAACGAGCGGTGGTAGTCCGGGTCCAGGTAGCCCGGCGTCCCCTGCGGCGCGGTGCAGCACACGAGCTCGCGGGCGCCCCCGTGGCGCACGCGTCCGGCGGCGCGAGGAGGCGGGAGAGGCCGAAGTCCCCGAGGCGTGCCCGCATGTCGGCCTCCACGAAGATGTTGGAGGAGGTGACGTCGCGGTGCACCACCGCGGGTTTCACACCGAAGTGGAGGTACTCGAGCGCCGACGCGATCTGGGCGGCCATCGCGATGCGGGTCCGCCAGGGGAGCGGCGGGGGGCGGCGGCTTGCCCGCGCCGGCGCCAGGGCCGACGGCGCGGCGGTGGAGGTGGTGCGAGAGCGTGCCGTTGGGGACGAAGTCGTAGACGAGGAGGAGCGCGCGCGGGTCAGCGCAGAAGCCGTGGAGGCGGACGAGGTGCGGGTGGCGGAGCGCGGAGAGGATGAGCACCTCGTTGCAGAAGGACTTGGTGATGGTGGCGGAGGCGGAGGGGAACGACGGCGACGGGGACGGCGGCACGTGGAGGCGCTTGACGGCGGCGGGGCGGCCGGCGGGCGGGAGGTACGCGAGGAACACCGTGCCGAAGCCGCCGTCCCCGAGCTTGCGTGCCGCGTCGAAGCCCGCGGTGGCGGCGCGCAGCTGCTCGTAGGTGAAGGACGGGCGGTGGTGGTGGAGCCCGTGCCGGCGGAGGAACGCCGCGGCGCGGGACGCCGCCGAGGAGGACCCCGCCGCCGCCGGCGGCTCCCGCGCCACCGCGCCGCGGGAGCGGAACCGGCGCACCGCGATGGCGGCGCAGAGGTAGAGCAGGACCAGCGCGAGGACCGACGCGGCGGCGGCGAGCGCCGCGGTGAGCACGTTGTTGGTGCCGCTGCCGTGCGGCTGCGGCCGCCGCGGCGGCGGAGGGGCTGGTGGATGTGCCGGCACGCGGCCGGCGGCGGCAGGCAGGCGGTGGCGAGGAGGAGGAGCGAGAGGAGGCGGAGGAGATGCGGTCGCATTTCGGCGCGGCGGCGAGCGATCCTGGCCCGCACGGGCGAGATGCGCGAGAAGAGGGAGGGAGATGCCGAGACGCGGCCGCGCAAGCCAAAGGCTACCACTCCAGCTCCACTACGCAGCGTGTGCGACACCTCTCGCTTTCACATCATCACATGGCCGGCGGGCCAGGCGACAGTGACCGCCGGATCCCTCCGCTTTCGTCAGTTCAGGCTATCCTTGTTTGGAATGCTGAAAAAAACTCCCAAAATAAGATCGTTTTCGGATGGATTTTCAGTAAACACTCTGGTGACCATCACTTCCGGGGTTCTCACAAAATATAAATGATTTCATTTGTTGCAAATGATATCATCATTTCAAGGTCACCATCACCACCCACGTTCGAGCACTGTTCAGCGCGGGTTTTCGCATTAGGATTGTGCTCTACAAATAAATGTCTATAATCTCTCTCATATGAAGCTACAAAGGAAATGTGACGTGTCCATCGTCTACGGAGCCTAAAAATAAATGTCTGCAATCTCTCTTGAAGCCACAAAAGGAGTGCGATGTGTCTGTCGCCTACGGATCTATGGTTTGTCCCGATTGTCTCGGTGATCTTTAGAAGGACACGTTTTCTATTTGTGTGTAGTTGTAGATTTTATAGTCACGAGTAACGTGTGTGTGGTGTGCGCGTATTTGTGCATAAACAAATTCTACGGTGCGAATGGGCCTGTGGTCCAATGGTAGGACTGTCCAGTGAGACGCTACCCACCGGAGATCAAATCCTGGTGCTCGCACCTTTCCTGAGATTTTCCAGGATTTATCGGCGTTATACTTTAAGTAGTAAGTGACGTTCCCGTCGACGACGAGGCGCCAGTGGTGACTTCGGGAATCTCCAGATCTGCCGGCTCAGTCCTTTGGAGGTGCTCATAGGGGTAGGGTTTGCGTGCGTGTGTTCATAGGGATGAGTGTACGTGTGTGTTGTGAGCGTCTACGTTGTACTGTGTAATTTAAAAAAAAAAACAAGTTCTACGGTTATGCTCACAACTTCACCAAAAATCAATTCCTTTCAAAGGGTGTCCGACCTTTATTAGTTAATTGGATTGAGTTCGTATCCCGCGCGCGCCATCATATAAACTGATGAATTCATTCTCAGCATATCTACGATCGTCAATCCTTATCTTCTCATAGTTCCTCGTTGATTTCTAATTAAAGGACGACAATTCGTGGTCGTCTTGAATTATAGTATGATGCGCCTAACTTATTTGTCTCGCGCCTAACTTAAACCAGCGTATCCGGCATGCATGTTCGCAAAAGAAAATTCGAAGGCACTACCACTTAATAATACTCGTATAAAAATACTTAGCTGATGAATTCAAAAGGCATGATGAGTTTTCAAGAAGCACTAGTTTAATCCTTCCTAGTGCAGAATTCTTTTTTCACTGCCGGCAAGGAATTTTTACTCCCCTCTTCGTCGTTGATTGGGCAAGAGCCGAGAGGGGGTCACTGATGTGGACAGTTAACAGAAAAGCCAGCCGATTAGGGTGCTTAGGGTCAACTCTTGGGCTCTACTAACTCGGCGACGCAGGCGGCATCCATCGCCGTAGTGGGCAGCGCAATACAGCATCATCAAGGGGCGGCAAAGGCGGGCGGGCGCCGGGCGGTGCGTGACGTGACTGGATTTGCCGTCGCCGCTGCCGCTGCCGCTTTAGGCGCCGCCGCATGGCGCGTGCATGCTCGCCGACGGCGACCGCAGCCATGATTTTATACGGCGACTTGCTTGGGCCGTTGGGCGTAGGGTGGGGCGCTGCTGGTGTGCAATTATCGCCCGACGTGGATTAGTGGGTGATTAGCTGTTTGTGGCGGTCAAGTCGTCGGAAGTGCTTAGTTATATTGGCGGCACAGCAGGAATGGGAAGTTCCTGTGCTGGGCCTGTTGCTATAACAAAAGATGGAGAGACAAGGAAAGAGCAGATGGCGCTGTCACCGGACAAAGCCTGCTCCATGGAATTGGTTGGGTTATTTATGGCGTTCTGTGCCAAAGCTTTCTTTGACTAGGACTGCTGCTCCGGTGGCATGTTGCGTTGACCGGCTCCAGCCTCTAGGTCAAGCAAGGTCCAGCGCAAGTGCTAGAATTTTAGTATTTTTCTTATTTTGTCGATAGATCTCGTCTCGTTTGGAAAAACGAAAAAAAATTTCAATTTTTTTTTTTTTTAGCCGATAGCATTTCCATTCAGATTAGTTACCACAAATGCGCTCTGGTGGATTGATTATTATTATACTCCGGCCGGCCTGATTTTTAAAAATCTCGGCGTGCAGCAGCTCCGAGAGCATTTCCATTCAGCAAAAAGAGTATCAGTTGTCGGCTCTTTCGGAGCTGCAGCAGCCAGCAGCAGCTGTTAAAAATCTCGGCGTGCTTCGCATCGCACATGGCAAATGTGCCTCAAGACTGCAGTTTACAAGCCATCGGCCATCGATGCTATTCTTTTGACGCACAGCACAGTGAAAGGGAAAAGGGAGGAGAAGAGGAAGAGGAAGAGAGAATGGAAAGCAGAGGCGGGCGCCGGTCGGCACACACTTTACGACGATCGACGACGCGGATTCAGGGTCTTTTCCTAGTACCTAAACTTCCAAACGCCTTTGCTTTTTGAAAAACTTTAACTTTAGAACTTTAGTCAGCAGGAGGAGCTAAAAGGGACTAAACGGCTAAGTTGTGAGAGCACATACACCTCTTTAATGCGCTTTTAGTCCCTTTTAGTCCCTAGAACCAAAAACACTAGGACTAAACTTTAGGAACTAAATTTTAGGGACTAAAGAAAACAAACAGGACCTCAGTCATCCGCCTCGGTGGCAGAAGCGAAAGAGCAAGGCCCCCGACACGGATTCCATCTGGAAGGTTGGAGCACAGCACAGGGATCCCAAAATGCCACCCCCGTTCACTGACCACAAGATGCGACTCAGAGCAAGTATTATGGAAACGCCCGCTCGCTAGCTGCAAGAAGACCCACGTCATTCGGGCTGCCCAGAAGTAGTGGCGGACCCCACCAATATTTAATGCACAGCTACAACGTGGAAGAACCGGAGTGGTTAAATGATAGCCCAAGTGCATTTCACCTGCTCAAAGCCGGCGTTTCACATGTCGCCTGCTTTCATCTCTCTCCTACTTTCTCTTTCTCCCACGTCAGATTTAGCCCGCTCTTCGCCGGTTATAGTACTTGCTCTCATGTAGGTTTGGCTACAACAAGTTCGTGTCCGAACACCATCGTCAGGAATTCTCTAGGTTAAAGATTCTCGGCAACTGGCAATGTAATGCCTGAATTGGTGCCGATGCAGAAGAGCCGTCTGCATATCCATCCATCGTCACAAAGCGGCTCTCCATTCCTCAAAGTGGACGATGCATCCGATCCGCATGCTATGCTAGAGGCATGATCCTAGTAGACATACTACTACCCCCATGACATTGAGCGTTCTCATTTGTACGTGTAGGAGTATAATATGGACAACCATATTATAATATACACCCCGTGGACCTATCACGACTTCA
This sequence comes from Chrysopogon serrulatus, assembly GCA_015844335.1. NCBI lineage: Eukaryota > Viridiplantae > Streptophyta > Magnoliopsida > Poales > Poaceae > Chrysopogon > Chrysopogon serrulatus. The sequence goes on along the minus strand of JADLZL010001780.1, from coordinate 187,856 downwards.
TGTACATCATAAAAGATATAGTGTATTCCTTCTGTTTTTGAAAGGTACAATTCTTATAATCCGTGACTAATTTTATAGAAAAAATATCAATATTTATAATAGAAAACAAGTATCTTATGTAGATACATTGTATCATAAATCTAATGATACAATTTAGTACTATACATCTTAGTGGTTTTTTTAGAAATTTGATTAAAATTTAAAAAATTTGACTTAAGACAATTTTAAAAGTTGCAGCTTTTAAAAACAGAGCGTAATATGCTACTATTTTTTGCCTCGAAAAGGTCAACGACACTTGGCTCATATTATAATACAATAAATACCGCCGCTTGTACCTCACAAAATATACTCCTTGTATACTGTACTAACGACCCGTTCGTTTCGAGGGACCCCCCCAAACAATAGTTCCGAGCCAGGATTGCTACTCAATTTTATGTAAGGTTTTGTAAGTGAGAATGATTTCGGGATGATTTTTCTAAGCGAACGGGTACCGCCATCCTGCCAGAACCCAATAAGCTGGGGAAAGAAAGAGCCAACTGATGCTGACTCTTCAAACGAGTAGAAATGTTTCTCTTGGGCAACAAATATAAAACCAAGGATATACGATTCAGGGTCAAACTCTTGACTATAAATTAATTAATCGAACACATCTGCATATACCACACGATGAATCTCCGCGGGTTTTAAGCCGTTACTGGCCCTGGAGGACGGGATCGGATGAAGAGTCGCAGTGGCTACGCTGTCCCCCTCCAATATCCTCCAGGACCGGCGCCCGTCCGCTAGATTTGGCGTGGTAGCAGATGCCACTATCCGCGCGTGGGGTCCGCTCCACGGTCGTCATTCCACGAGCGGCGAGCAGAGAGCGGACGGCTGGCGAGGAGGAAGGTCGTGCCCGCCCGTGCGGCCGGGCGGGCCCCGTGCCCGCCCACGGATGGATCGGCGAGGCCGCCCCGCGGCGCGCGCCCGATCCGCTGTCTTGGCCGTGGAAGAGGGCGGCACCCGCGCTGGTCCGCCGTCTCGGAGGGAGAGGATGCGCCCGAGACAAGGCGCGGGGAGGAGAATTTTTCCGACCCTGCCGCCCGCCCGCTGGTCTGCCGGCCGCCACCGCACCGGAGCCGCGCTCGGCCGCTTCGCCGCCCGCTGCTCCGGCCAACAAGGCCCACCGCACGGGAGCCGCTCGGCCGCTTCGCCGCCGCTGCTCCGGCCAACAAGGCCCGCCGCATGCTCGGCCGCCCGCGTCGCCGCGTGCGGGTCCGGTCGTCGAGGCCAGCTTGGCCGCCCGCTAGCCGTGCGCTGGTCCGGCTGTCGTGGCCCGCCGCGCGCTCGGTCAACCGCTAGCCACGCGCTGGTCCGCCCGCATTGTGCCGATCGTGCAGGCCATCAACCAATGATTTAATAGTATTTCTTCTCTTTGGGCTCGTAGCAAAATTTTGGAAGAAACTAGTGTTGCGATCACCATGCTTGAGCCAATTTAGCCTAGCACGCTGAACCCAAACTAATTCTTCCTGCTTTAACAACAGCTCAATCCGTAGCAGCAGCTCCTTTCGTGCCACCAAATTTTCATCAGTTAAAGGACCCCTCCTGCACTTCTCCAGATCACGCTTCAATTTCTTCAACTTATTTGCTGGAGCTTTAAGCACTCCTTCAATTTCTCCGGATCAAGCTTCAATTTCTTCAACTTAGGCCTTGTTTAGATGCACATTGGATTTGCAAGTTTTTACATTCTCTCCATCACATCAATTTGTACCCGCATGTAAAGAGCATTAAATATAAATAAAAAATAACTAATTGCACAGTTTGGTTGTAAATCACGAGACGAATCTTTTGAGCCTAGTTGGGCCACGATTGGACAATATTTACCACAAACAAACGAAATGCTACATGACTTTTCAATCTCTCTCCTCTCACAAATTGTTTGCCGCATGTAAAGAGCATTAAATATAAATAAAAAAATAACTAATTGCATAGTTGGGTTGTAAATCACGAGACGAATCTTTTGAGCCTAGTTGGGCCACGATTGGACAATATTTACCAAATAACAACGAAGTGCTACAGGACTTTTCAATCTCTCTCCTCTTCCCATCTAAACAAGGCCTTATTTGCCGGGCCTTTGTTTGATTTTGCACACGGTATTCCAAACGATAATATGGGCCTTTGTTTGATTTTGCACACGGTAGGTCTATTTCCAATTCCAAACGACAATATGGGCCTTTGTTTAAATTTGCACACGGTAGTGCATTCATGCGAGCCCGGTGGGCGAAACAAAAACGAGCTCGTTGGCCCAGGAAAAAGTACAGTCGGTCCAACTTCCACCCAAGTTCACGCGTTCATATCACTTTGTGTTTGTTTAGGCACCTCATCCTACCGTCCACTAGCCCCACGATCCGCGTGAACTCGATCTAACGAACCTCCCTCCACCATTGCTTCGGCGAGTTGAAGTCGAGTTGTGTGCCGCATCCGTCTCCGTCTCCACCCCCCCAGTTTTGTCCACAAGTTGCATCTGATCAGGATATTTAAAGATTTGCCACCGTTATCGTTGCCACTCCTTAGATTGCCACCGTTAGTTTGGCTTTTACAGATTTGCCACCGAAAAGAGCTGGGCGCCTACACATTTGCCACCAAATGCTGATGTGCCACGCTGGATGGTCCACTTGGCATGCCACATCAGCATTTGGTGGCAAATGTGTAGGCGTCCAGCTCTTTTCGGTGGCAAATCTGTAAAAGCCAAACTAACGGTGGCAATCCAAGGAGTGACAATGATAACGGTGGCAAATCTTTAAATATCCCAATCTGATCCCCTCCCAAGCGAGCAACACCGATCTAGGGTTCCTTCTTTTTCACATTTCCCCTTCCTCTCGTTCCTCCACCGGCGCTTGCGCGCTTCGCGGCGCGGCGCGTCAGCCATGACTGCGGCCCGGAGTCCCGGTCCTATCTACCTCTCCTCCACCGGCTCGCCGCGCGGCGCGTCAGCCCCTCCTTCACCGGCGCGGCGTCCCGCTCCTGTCTACGTGTTCAACCCCGAAGTGTGCGCGCGCGATTATCTGACCGGCTGGCAAGGGGAAGGGTCGGAGATCAAGATCGTTTGCAGGAAGGCTTACGGATGCAGTGACAACATCAAGGAGGCGTTGAATGGCCTCAGTCTCCACGTGCTCCTCGGCGAGGATCCGCTTGTCAGCTCATCCTTCGCCATCCGCATCAACCGCGAAGCGCATAAGAGATTCAACTCGGAGATCGAGGCCCGTCCCCGAAAAAGCTCCATGCTGCTCAACCTTTGCCCTAGGTTGACTGCGACGGCCAGCATAATCCTGATGGATGAGGAGCAGGACCTCATGGTCATGATGCTGCTCCTCAAGCGCGAGGACCTTTGCGATCTGTGCTACTACCTCGTCTACGACCACAAGGGCGCGTCACTCTCCATGATCAGCTACGTGCCAGATTCCCTCAGAGTCTTTGGTATGTTAAAGCCCGTCCCCAAGCGCACCTCTGACGGCGCTTATGAGCTGTTCCTCATGGCTCGTGAATCTCATGATCCGCCCATGGCTTCTGACAACAACCGGCCGCCCTTTCTCTGCGTGTTCTCTCCGTTGATGGGGGCGAGCCTGACTTGCACATGGGAGATGAAGAGGAGGGTGAGGTGGAACGTGCCGGTGAGCGTCTTTGAACGATTCATGACGAACATGACCTTCTCTTTTCAAGGCAAGGGTATCTGGGCTGATCTCTCGCAAGCCATCATATGCTGCGACCTGCAAACCACAGACTCCGTCATTCATTTTGACTGCACCAAGTTGCCTGCTGAGTGCGAGCTGAACTTGGAGGATGCTTTGAATTGCGAGGAGTCGATGAAGGTGACCCGGACCATGGGCTGTGTCAGGGGCTCCATCTGGTTTGTCTGCATTCATCGTGGCAAGCACAATGCTGATGACTTAGTGACGATGTGGACTGTGGAACTGCCTTCCGGGCAGTGGAAGAATGAGGCAAGGTTTCCTGTCAGAGAGCTCTGGAGATACGATGGCTTCAAGGAGGAGAGGTTGCCGGAGACACAGACAGGGTACCCCATCCTCATGGCAGATGGTACCCTCTGCCTTGTGCTGTCTGGCGTGTGTTCAGATGTTTCATCGGTGGATCACATATGCACCTTTGACATTTGGAACAAGAGGCTCCTATGGCATGGGTCTGTTTGTGACCACACTTTTACTGAGACAGTTGCCTTCCCTTCGGATTTCTTCCAAGGGAATCATGTTTCACACAAGAGGAAGTGTGATAGCCTCCTGTAGCAGATCCTGTTTTCGCCGCCAGGGAGTAAGTCCTACTACTGCCGCACTGTTCCATTTTGATCTTTGCTTTTTCATGATTGCTTTATTTTGTGAGCTGCTTTTCCTTTATCTTAGTTACTTAAGAGCATGGCTAGCACTATCATCTAAGTAGAGCATGGCTAGCGCTATCATCTAAGTCCTGGGCCTGGCTAGCACTATTATCTCGCACTATCATCTAAGTCCTGGGCCTGGCTAGCATTATTATCTAAGTCCTGGGGTCTTTTTGTTTTACAGCAATGTGCTGATGAGGAGTCAGGGAGCATGATGACAGGAGTCAAGGCAAAAGTTGTGTGTCTTCTGCTGGAACCTGGTTTTTTGTTGCCAGATTGCTCATAGTAGTTGGGTTCATGTTCCTAAGTACTGCTGGTAGCCTGCTTTTGAGCTGTGTTTCCATTCTGCTATGGATGTTTAAGACTCCCTTAGTTTATTGTAAGCCTTTAGGTACTTATCTTTTGATTGTGGTGCATTTGTGAAACGTTAACTTATATCTGTGCTTATATTATTCTATGTGTGGAACTAGTCATTTTGTTATTGTTAAAATTTAAATCATGTTGGCAGAGGATCTGTTGTTGTTTAGAGTTGGAGAATCTTGATGATTTCTTTTTTGGGGATGGAAAGCTAGATGTGCATGGTTCATGATTGCCCTATTCTGCTGGTTTGGGTCTTGCATTTTTTTTTTGGGGGTACTCCCTCCATATAGCTTTTAGAGGTCGTTCTGGGCTGCTACATGATTTTGGCAAAGCATGTCGTTTTGGCCATAAGATGGAGCCATTTGACGTGTTTACCCCTCTTAATTGCTTCGGCTGCCGGTCCAACATTCTGCATTAATCACGTTTGGCGCATGCAAAATCAGTGGACCAGCAAAAAAAAGTAGTGCCAAACCAGGTATTGAACCTGTGACCTCACACGTCCGAGGTCTCTAGCCCCGCTGCACTGGCCAGTTGAGCCTTGATTGTATCTCGATAAAGATGCACCTACAATCTTATTTAATAAGGGTAGACAGGGAAAAATACCCCTAATTAGTCACTCCTTGGAGGAGTATACAGATATGGCAGACTGCTTCTATGAGTTCAATTGATGAAAATTGTGCTGTTATTGTTCTGGTTATTGAAATGTTTTTGGCTTATTCTTTGTGATTCATCATCCATGTGGTATGTCAACTGAAATTCCTGGGTGGATATACATTTGTGTAGATAGATTGTATATATATAGACGCTCGAAAAGTTCTTGGACCACTTGTTGTATGGTGGCAGCAATCTGAAATTAGTTTGGCTGCACTAGCAATAAAGAAAAATAAAATACTGAACTATACTACAACTGGGGTTGTTTATGTGTTGTCTATCTGGTAATAGGTGACTGGACCTGCTCCTTCGATTTTTGTAAGGATGTAGACAGGATTAGTCTTTTCATATTACATGTAGTCGTGCTTTCTTAAACTCTGTAGACAGTCACTAAATCACCCTGAGCTAATCTAGCTGTGTCATTTTTAAATAATAAACTTATGTTCAACTATAGCTTCCTTTGATCCTATTGTAGCAGATTGAAGATATCAGTCAGCAGTAGTGTTTTCATAGCTCATGTAGTCATGCTTAACCTGTTAGGGATCTGACTCGGGTACTTTTGGCAGGCTGGGCTATATCATTTCTCTACCAACGTGCATTGACTATGTTATAATTTGTTGGAATTTGAAAGATTTATCATGCTTTTGTTGGTTCTAATAGGGCGGGCTCTGCTGCTAGGCTGTGCTCAAGCGTTGCTGCATTGGTTTTGTTCGCTTATTCTGATTATTATGTTTAAGGGTGATCTTTCCGTAGTTCATCAGGACTACTATCTGTTGTGGTGGTGCCTTGAATTTTGGTATTGATTGAATTGAATTCATGCATTTCTACATCGTGGATTGTGGATCAGGGGGTATTGAGGAAAATTGGTCTAGCGACTTGTTACATGTTTTTGTTATTTTAAGATTTGAGGTTGAGGAACTCCATGTATGAACAGGATATGAGCCATTTTAGCAGCTTGCAGCTTTCCTTGCAAGGGCGCAAGAAGTCAATTATCCTTAAAGCCACGTGCTCCAAACACCAGTTGAAGCGTTGTACACTTCACTGCATAACTGCACAACACTTCTGAACTTGCACTGATGATCTGATTTTCCTTGACGTCAGAATCTTCGTGTGCTCTAAATTTACGAGGTGTCATCTCTAAGTTATAAGTTAATACACATGACTTGATATTAGGGGAAAAAAACTTTGAAACATATGCAAGTGGGGTCTAGTTTTATTCATCTTGCCATATAGAACATAGGTGCATATGGATTTAAAAACGGATGCATCTTTTTGAAGTTATAGCTTTTTAAAATAAATATTTTGCTTTTTTTGGTGACATCAGCAACATAGGATTGAGAGCAGGGAGGGGAGCGACCAGTCACCTGCTGGTGCGGGCATCTATAGTTGTTCTACTCAGATCGTTCCCACTAGCAACCGATGAACAACCGCAGGAATGGAGTTGTGTGTTGCGGACTAATTTTTGTGGCTGCATATTCTTTCATTATTGGGTAGTTATTCATTTTTATTTGGTCTTTTTTTGAATTAAGGACATTTTTCTTTGGTTTTGTAAACCACGTATGGCGAAAGTTGGAAAAATTTTCAGCTCTATTCAGCACCACTTGCGTCACCCACCTATTCCAATACGAATAGGTTGTTTCTCTCACGAAGCTAAATATTAGTAGAATCGAAATGTGTGTGCCTAGGACAAAGTATGAATAGTTGAATTTTACATCTCCTACTTTATTATATTATATATAACTAAAAAGACAGGATAAGTATATTGCTACATGTCAGGCGGTTTCATACCCCGTCTCATGCAATGCTACGTAGGATTTTTGACTGTGGAGGAAAGAGAGGTGAGAGAGAAAGAGTTCATTATTTTGCGAAACAACTACCTTATAAGCTAAGATTTAAGACTGAGACAGCTAGTGTACCATTGTATGAGTTGTTATTGTTATGCAATTCATAAATTAGCCTTTCTTCTATCCTTAAATTAAGTAATTGTTATTTACTACAAGATAATTTAAGAAACAATTATTGTATATGTTATCTATTAAGTTGTCTTGAGATTATATGACACTGCATGAGACCACTTTTTTTTTGAAACTTCAGGCAAACTTTAAAGACTGTTACATCATTTACAAGAAGCTTGAAAATAGATGAGGGAGGATCATCTATCTAAATCTGAGAATTCTTAGTTGCTAAAGCTTGTTTAGCTAACTCATGAGCTACTAAGTTACATAGTCTATTGCAATGACTAAGGGAGATCTCCCTAAACTCTTTCCATAAAAGAACAATCTCATCATATATGGCCACTGCAGCTGTAGCCGAGAAACCCCAGTCTTTCATTGTTTGAACTACTTCAATGCAATCCGATTGGACAATTCGACTACATCCAATTTGTTGGGCTAGAAGGAGACCATCACGGAGCGCAGCCACCTCTGATGCCACCGCATCAAAAACATGAGGTATATAGCTGTGAGATGCCACAACAAAAGCACCCCCTGAATCTCTGATAACAGCTCCAGTCCCTCCCGACCCCTTTGTTTCATCAAATGAACCATCAATGTTAACCATTATATACCCTTCCGACAACTTCCTCCATCCCTGATTAATCACAACCACCTTTTTTGCTGCAATAGAATAATTTGCCGTAATCGCTGCAATAGCCATGGCCGATCTTGGTGGACTTTGTATATCTTCTCCGTGGACTAATTGTCTCATCTGCCACCAAATATACCAACAACCAGTAAGGATGAGTTCAGTCCAACCAATCTTGAGTTCAGTATCCTCCCCATTTCTTCTGATAATCTCCTGAAGTAGAACCGATCCTGATCTGTCCTCGATCAATAATTTCTCAATCTGCGCCCAGACATCCAGTGCATTCCAGATCTCCCTTGCACGGTTGCATGAAAAGAGCATGTGTTTTATGTCTTCTGCCTCTGTATGGCATACTGGACAATTCGCCGTATTTATAATATAATATGCTTGTTAGCCAGGACAGTAAAGCACGGAATGCAGCCATGAAGAGCTCGCCATGCAAAGATTTTAATCTTGCTCGGCACTGATAGTTTCCATAATTTCTTCCACACCGGCTGTAGGCCAGAACCTCCTGCCACCGCTGTATAATTCCTGGATGCAAATTTGTGTGCCCATTGACAATGATATGCAGATTTCACAGTAAATAGACCATTCTGATTAGGTTGCCAGGCTACAAGATCTTCTCGACCACTATAAATTGGAATTTGGAGAATCCGGTTTGCATCAACTGACTAAAATAAAGTTCTGATCAAATCCTCATCCCATCTCCCATGAATTGGATTAATCAGCTCATCCACAGTTGAGATCACAATGTTACCTCGCGGAGTTAGCACTTTTAGATTATGGCTTCCAGGAATCCAATTATCATTCCATATATTGATTTGTGTCCCATCTCCAACCCGCCATATATAGCCTCGCTTGAAACATTCAAGGCCTGCAAGCACACTTTGCCATGTAAACGAACTTCCACTTTTAAGCTTAGCCTGTAAAAGTCTCCCATCTGGATAATATTTAGCTCTCAATACCCTCGCACATAGGCAGTCTGAGTCATACAATAATCTCTAGACTTGTTTTGCTAGCATAGCGAGGTTGAAACTATGAAGATCCCTGAATCCCATGCCTCCTTTATATTTTGGTAACATAGCTTCCACCATGCTTGTGAATGAATCCTCCTCTTATCATCGTCATCACCCCACCAAAACTGCGATATGGCATCCGTCATCCCTTTGCAGATATTAATTGAGATTTTGAAAACCATCATTGCATATGTTGGCACGGCTTGGGCGATAGATTTGATTAAGATATCTTTGCCACCCATACTCAGACACTTTTCCTTCCAGCCATTGATTCGCATGGAAATTCTATCAATTAAATGTCAGAAGCAGTCACTCCTATCTGCTCCCACCAAAGCTGGTAAGCCTAAGTATTTGTCATTCAACGATTCAGTCATAATATCCAGGGCTTCACAAACCTCTAGCTTCACATCTGTCTCTATATTGCCCGAGAAGAAAATACTTGATTTGGCTACACTTAACATTTGACCAGAGCTTTGACAGTATGTATCAAGAATACCTCTGAGACAGTCTGCATTAGCTTTATCTGCGTACTGCATGAGACCACTTATAACAACACTAATGTACTTGCCCTATGTTTTGCCTCACCCGCCTCACCCCCTCTCTCATCGGACCCGTGTAATCTAATACGCAATCAATCCACCAAAATATTACACGCGCGGTCCCTCTACCAGGCCAACGCCAAACATAGATTCCAAAAATCACGCAATACGCATGCATGTCCATAGCAATAGGAAGCAACCTGAAATCACGCATCATCCTCATGCGATCGCCTCCCCGTCGTGCCAATACCGAGCACACCCTTGCGATCGCCTCCACTCCAATCACGTAAAAAGATCTGCGGCATCCTTTCCCATGGCGACGCCATCGGGAGACGGGAAAAGGCAAATCAGAAGCACACCACCGACTGGGAACCCTCCGCGGCCATCTACGACGGCGTCGACGGCCACTTCCTGTTCCCAGAGGTGGATATGGCCTCTGCGGAGCCTGTGGAAAAGCTGCTGGCGGCGGACGACGCCGACGTCGTGCTTGAGATGGCCGCGAAGCTATGTGGCTGCTCGTCACCGCTCAGCGCCTGCGGGGAACTCCAAATCAGGCTTCTGCACTACCCCTGCAGCCCAGGCAGGACATGGACGATGACGACGTGAGATCGTTCTTCTTCCCCTGTGCGAGAGGGCTACGTCCATCGGCTTCATCTGCCCAGCGCACCTGCGGTTTTAGACATGGTTTGGATTGGTTCAATGTAAATAATGTTTTGGATTGGCTTAGGAGTGAGGGAAATCGGAGTAAAGGCAGTGTGGGTTCATGTGCACTAATCAAATGGTTTGGTCTGGATATGGTGCGGTTTTCAGCGCATTACCGTACTTGCCGTCGTCGCGCACCGCGTCCGACCTCCGCGGATTTGGTACCCCAGGGGGTACGTACCCACCCTAATCGCAGGCCGTCCACATATGCTTTGAGATCCGTGTTAATAGTAATGACGTGTGGACTAACGAAAGAGCATTAGCTGATCTGGACATCCCTGAAAGGCCACCCACGTCCCACCTGGGTACCCGTAGCGAAGCACATGATGAACTGTTGCCTCGGATGCTCTGTTGTGCCGTCAAATCAAAACAATTGAGGAAAAAGTCTAGATAACCCCCTGAACTATTGGCATTGGAATACTTCACCCCTCAACCTATGAAACCGGATGTTTAGCACTTTAAACTTGGAATTACCGTTTAAATTAGCCCCTGGGTGGTTTGGTCAGGCGGTTTTGCTTACGTGGACAGCCATGCTGGCGCTTGGGCCCATCTGTCAACGACACGGATGTCCATGACAATGAAAAAGAAGAAGCTACGCAGATTTCTTGATTCAGCGAAGCTCAAAGAGGATGGCAAGGGACTGATGGAGGCCATGCACGCGCACCTGGACCATGGCGAGCATGCAGGGCGGGTCGCCGGAGGCCGCGAAGGGCACGAGCAGGCGGCACGCCTTGGGAAAGGGCTCAAAGTCCGTGAACATCTCGCCGCCCTGAAGTCGGCGCGCGCGACGGCGAACAGCCCTCGCCGGCGAGGCCGATCTCGATCCGGATCGTTTACCCTCACAAGGGAAGCCGCCCGCCCGGCCGGGTAGAACGGCACCAGCGCCCGGGCCCAGCGCATCCATCCTGGCAGCGGGGTCGAAGAACGCCCCTCCCCTTTCTCCCTCGTCCCCAAAGACCGGGCGGCGGAGGGCCTCGGGTAGTAGTAGACGAGCGGCGTGTGGGTCTTGGGCACCGCCAGGTCCAGGTTGGACAGCCACGCGCGTGCCGTGGCGTCACCTTGCTCGGCGACACCAGCGTCGTCTCCACCACCTCCACCTTCATCCTCCCTCCCTCACTCACCAAGCCCGCAGGGCTCGAGCTCTCGCTGGTGTCCACCAGGCGATCCGCATCCGAGCGCGCCGGGTCGCAGCGCGACCTCCGCGACGAGGACACATGGTTCATGTACATCAACGACGCAGACCGCATGAACGCGCCGCCAGCGGGGATCCCCGACAACTTGATCCACACCACCAAGTACGCCGTGCTCACCTTCCTTCCGCGCAACCTGTACGAGCAGTTCCACCGGGTGGCCTACCTCTACTTCCTCGTGCTGGTGGTGCTGAACATGGTGCCGCAGCTCGGCGTGCTCACGCCGGTCCGCGTCGGTGCTCCCGTTGGCGTCCGCGTCCGTGCTCTCAGTCCGGCTGCCCTGCCCAAGCGCTGAAGGAGGTGCGGGTGGGCGAGGTGCTGTGCGTGGTGGCAAACAAGATGCTGCCGTGCGACATGGTGCTGCTGTCCACCAAAGACCCCACCAGCGTTGCTTACGTGCCGGCCAGTGACACGCCGAATCCGCGGTAGAACCCGCGCAAGCCGTCCCGGCGGAGGATGGCTGTGGCCATCGCCATGGCGCGTCTTGACCACCACGGTCTAGCTGACAGGTGGACCATATGCCACGTCAGCCAAAACCATCCTCCAAAACCACCTAAGGGCTAATTTAGACGGTAACGCAAAGTTTAAAGTGCTAAACATCCGGTTTCGTAGGTTAGAGTAGAGCTGGGACTTGGGCCGTGCCATTTGAGGGCGGGCCACGGCACGACCTTTTGGCACGACCCGAAGCACGGCACGGCACGAAATTTTTTGGGCGTCAAGACGACATTTAATATGAGGGGGCCGTGCCGTGCCTAGGATATCGGCATGACAGGCTATATGGCCCGGCCCGCATTTTGGGCCGTGCTTGGGCTGGCACGGCACGAAAATGGCACGTATACACATTTACAACTCTGCAATGTAGTTTTTTTAACATTTACTATACTATCTCTCATCTAATTCTTAAATAGATAATGAAATTCATTTAACTTTGACAAAAATAGTACACATAAGATATTTATTTATTTATATGATGAGCGGAAAAAGAAATTAACCAGAGATATTTTGAGGGCCGTGCTTGAGCCGGTACGACCCGAACGCTGCGTCTTGGATGCCACCTTACCGTGCTTGGGCCGAGGAAAAAATTTACCGTGCCGTATCGGCACGGCACGACGTGCCGAGCGTGCCTAAAAAACACGATCTGAAGAGGCACGAAGCACGAGAGGGCCGGGCCGGGCCGGCACGGCACGGCCCAAGTCCCAGCTCTAGGTTAGAGGGTGAAGTATTCTAGCACCAATAGTTCGGGGTTATCTAGACTTTTTCCAAACAATTGATCATCCGCAGTAACCCTGCACAGCGACGTCACATCGCAGCCGAGCACGGAGCTCGCCGCCAGCCCAGCCCGGAGCTCGCTGCTTCCCCATCCGGCTTCACGCGCAGGAGGTCCGTGACCAGGGGCCGCACCGCGCCGGGGCCGAGCTCGACGGCGGCGTAGGAGCTCGCGGCGACTGGAGCTTGGAGCCGGAGCCCCAGCGCGGCAGAGGAGGCCGTGCGCTCCATCCAGAGCGCCCACGCCGGATCTCACCCGTGGAGGATGGCTCGTGCTGGATCTCGCTGCTTGGCCTCGCTTGATCGGCACCGGAGAAGGAAGAATGGCGCCGGAGAGGAAGAGGAGAGGGACTGGAGGAGAGAGAACTCGCTGTGGAAGGAAGAAGACGCTCACGCCGTCCTAGTGGGATCGACCCCGTCCGCCCTTTTCGCACGGGTTTCCTCGCTTTGCTCCATTGGAGAGGTAATATTCCTAATCCCCGGTAGTATACGAATTAATGTTATGTGTCCTGATATATGTTCATAGTTCGTAACATACAACTCTAGATTATAAAACAAACCGTGATGAGTTGGTATAATTGAAATGTTTCATGCTGCAGCCCCTCCATCGGAAAAAACAATCTGCGCTGTTCGGGATGCTGGGGGAGCTAGTTCGTTTGAGCCAGGGGGATTTGGAATCTGCACATACTACTGAAACTATTGCAGAGAATCCATCTTCGATGGTAGGCAAGGAGGTAACAACTGCATCGTTTCCACTTAGTTCCTTCAGTTGGGACGAGCAACATGGAAATCGCATTGGCAGACATAATGGGCTAGATTCTGGATGCAATCCAGCAACATGCAGTGTCAAAGCCATAAATGATATTATATCAGGTTTTGATGCGAACAAACAGCGCTTAGTTGAGTCTAATGGATTCGGGGGCCTCCTGAAGTTTCCACCAATTAAATCAACGGACAGGCGGTTCTCGGCGTGGCTAGCTGATGGGATTAGTTGATGTAGCCAATTCTGTTGAAACCAAATAGATCAACGAGCAGTAGATCAGGTGGGTACAGCATGTTTACAGTGTATAAATCAAGTCCTAGTACATGGAACTACTAGATCCGAGAGGGAGGAGATACTAGGGTTCGTTACCGAGGTCGGATGGAGCGGTGGCTGGTGGAGCAGCGGAGTTGGAGGCGGATCTAGTGCCGTCATTCGTCATGTGGTCGATGCAGGGACGTCGGCGACAGGGATGTGAGGAGGAGAGGACGGCGTGGGCGTCCGGCGGTGATGGGGAAGCCGGACGTGGTCCCGTGCAGCGACGAGGAACGGCCGTGGTGGAGCTTCCCATCGCTGGCTGCGCCCCTCTCTAGATCGGGTTAGGGTTGTCGGTGGAGAGTGCGGCTCCCAGTGAACCTCGTACTATGAGCCGCCGGCCCCCACCTCTATTTATATTGTGCAGTGCGACGGGGCCCCACCAGCTATGTATTGGGCTGGGCGCCCCCGATCAGGGCGCGAGGTCAAAGCCAATGGCCGTTGGGCCGTGTGGTGAAGAGATCAACCTAACAAATTCATGCCTAGCACTTCCAAATGGCACCACAATAAGCTTCAACAAGAAAGATCTGTCCATTGTTTTTGGCATCCCAGATAGTGGCAAAAGGGTTACTGAAGCGAAGCATCTTAACAAAGCAGCCAAAGAGAGAATGAAACTGCAATGTTGGCCGAGCTGTGGTAAGGAGCAACGTAGTATTAGGGCTGTACAGCGCCTATTGGACACACATTACCTCACTGTAAAGAAGTATTCTACCGTGGAGTATGTCGTAAATCAGGCAATGAACGACATTGGTGTTAATTTAACTGATGTTTACCTTCTGCTCGACGGTAGACCAACAGATGCGGGTACTGTTTTAGGCCAGTCATGCACATTGGAGTGCCGGAACCGATTAAGAGGTGGGCAGAGATCTCCTCCTATTCCATTTAGAAGCTTCCTTAAGGATCAGAAGACAATATTCAATTGGCATGAGATTGTTGAGATACCAGTTAATCTACGGAAGCCTCCACAGGAACTTGACCACGTTATTAGTCTTGGACCCCCATCCCAAAGGGCATATGAAATGTTGGGTGAGGAGCTAGAAAGGGTTCATGAAGCTGGCCACACTTATAAGGGGGGGTTTACTATTGATGACATCTGGTATATACCAGATCATGATTGTGTTGAGATAAGAAAAGTCAGTGAAATGTGCCTTGATCAGAAAAACTACATCTTGGATCTTAAGGTCATTGTTTCTATTATTGAGGAGCACTTTTTGTGCGCACACTTGGATTATGCTTTTGAGTATCCAATGTATCTGGACCGACTGGTTAAGTGGATAAATGAGCTGAAAGAGACTGGCACTGAATACCTCTCAAAAAGTCCAGAGAGCAGTTGTTTTTTAAACCCTGCTGGATGGTCAGCTGTCAGAAGGATTCAATTCTTTGACTCTTTGATGATATATTATCACAAGTCAAGTGATCATATGAAGTTTAGATCTGCTCTTGGCTGGGGTAACTCTCAGCCACTTGAGCGCTGGAAATATGATCTTTCACCAGAAATGAACAGGTTCCTAGGTGCTTCTAAAAAAGTTTTATCAAGATGATTATTTTGGAAGGTTAGACTTCAGTAGATGCTTTATCACTCATATGGACGCATAAACGTAAGTGTTTTCATCATAATATTTTGATTGATAAACAAGTAAGAGCCTATTAGGTATTAGGGATTAATAAGGTAACATTTTTTTTTTCCCTTCTGTAGGGGTCTGAAAAACAAGCAGATGCTGCAATATATATCCTTGCAAAGGACCAGATTATTCAGTTGTTACGTTTACTGCTCATAACGTATCAACCCACAACTGGGGTCTTGCCAGCTGCGGCAACTACAACTGAAATACATCATTACGAAGGAGATTCTGTAACCATCAAAGAATGCACTGAGTTCAATAGCATTCCTAAAATAAACACTCTTGAAGTATTTCATTACTTCGGCCTTCGTTCTAAGCCTTAGCTGATCTCCGGTAATCCTACCATTCTTTTTGGCTCCATACTTATTTTATGTAATAAAGTTCCTATATACTAGTTTGGGAACATGTCTAGTTACAATGTATTTTCTTGCATGGTTATGTCATGGTCATATTTGGTTTCAACTCCTAGGGTACCCCAACTTTCTTGGGAATAAAAGGCTGTGTTGTTGTTAATTGTGTAACTAACATCTTGAGCTATGTTGACTTCCCTACCTGTTGTTTGTTCATTGACTGTATTAATCTGTATTAATCATAGCACTTTATTGTTTGTCCTTCGTTCTTTTGTTCTTTATGAAGTTGTTTGACAACTAATATAAGAACTCAAAATTGGTATTTGATAGGCCAAAATGGGAAAGACGGTCAATGAACAGTGTGCTAATCTGGATCGCCAGGAACCTAAGACGATGGAAACCAATATTCAGTGCCATGCTGTTAAGAGAGATGCCTTCTCATGGTTATATTATCATTGTTTGCAACAAGAAACATTGATGCCTTCAGTGATTTCATGGGCCGATGTGTGCCATACTGCCAGACGATCCTAAGTTCTGTTGAAATAATAAATGATGTTCTATATATCTTGTCCATGTTCTGAATTAGTTTCAGCAAAATTTAGCAGGCTCTGTAATTTGGTTCCCTAGCTTTTTGGCTGTGAAGCTTACTTCGTGGTGGCCTGTTTTATCTGGTCACAGGCTCTGCATTTCTGCACTGAGTTGTAGAAATTCTCTTGACCAACTAATGTAAAACCAAGGATATACGGTTCATGGTTGAACTCTCAACTATAAATTAATTAATTGAAACATCTCTCCATATATCACACGATGAATCTCCGCTGGTTTTAAGCTATACTATCGAAGTGCCTCTTTTTACATGTACACGAGAAAGAGGTTTATGGTAGGTTGCTTCTGATACCCTAGTGTACCAGCACAACTAACATGACTTGATCCAATGATGCACGGGCTTCAAGGTGAGATGGACAATCCACCAAAACTCAAGGGTCTCCGCCTAAAGGTTGTGATCTATGAACCATATGGCCATGGGAATGTTTTAGCCACTGAAATTCACAAAAGATGGAAGACGAATGATCAGTTGGTGAGTTGTAGCAAGAACAAGATCAATGAAGGATTCTAACAAGCAGCTGAACACTGAACCAAACAGAAATCCATTAAGAGATAATTTCAATACTATAACAACTCTAGTTACAAGTACAACATTATTATAACCAGATATCTGTATTAGTAGGGATTGTTTTGATTGAACCAAATGCACAATGCAGGACACATGAGGAGATCATGACCAACAATGTTCAGTGCATTGTCTCTACACACCTTTTGTTGTTTGTCACTTAAAGAATCATATCACCTTGTTTCACCTTTCAGTAAATCAGAAGGAAGTGCATGCTGGGCTCAACCCCCATTAACATGAATAACTTGTCGTCACACAGTCACGCCGTCACAGTAAGGGTGAGCCACATGTGAGATGCAAAATATCTGATATGCATTGTTTTATTTCTCGCTCTTTCCGTTCTTGAGAAATATGGTCAATGTGAAGTACCACAAGATGGACATCACAGATAGATTGAAGGATTGCACAGCTACTATGGTAAATTGAAACTAATACTAATTAAGTAGATTGTGTGTGTCATGAAACTAGACCGGGATATTTCCTTGATTGGTACTTACTTTCTACTGCAGGATTGACTTATGAAAAAAAAAAAAAAGTAGAATTTTCAATATTTAGCATAGGGAACTATACTTTCACACAAATGTCACTAAAAGGATAATCTGCATCTTCTCTAAAAAGCTGTCGTGGCGTTGCGAATTTATTTATGTGGGAGTACCCTTTAAAATGGCGCTTGACATCATGAAAGTACTGGTCAGATAAGATAGCACATATCATGGCCGGGGTGGTTGCTTGCTAAAATTAGTAAATGGTCTTAACTTTTAAAAAACACGATTGCTTAACTGCTTAGCATTTAGGATTGCAAGAATAATGAAGATAGAATAAGAGATAGTTATCGTGGCATTGTGCTTCAACAACTAGCCAAGTGGGGCTCCATAAGACCAAAACGATAGCAGCTATCTATTCTCAATGCAAAGCAAGCAAATCTACTGGTAGAAAAGAACAGAGAGTTTAGAAATGGTAAAAACAAGGAGTGGTAAGCTCACCCTTTGAGGACTCCTGGACGAGCACAATATGCATCGCTGCATTGTTGGGTGGCAGTTGCAGACGGAGAGGAGTGAGCTTCCCATTGATAGGGCTGCGTGTGCATATGATGATGTCTTCCAGACCTGTCTCCTCCTGCAACTTGTGGGCGAGCTCCTCCAAGTTGCTGCCATTGAATGTAAAGGAGTGTCCCTCTGCGTCATCATCCACATTGCCTAAATCATCTGCAATGTGGTAATGGATGGCACGTCCCTCCACCTTGTGCAAGGGGGCATAGAAAGAAAGAGAGGACTGGAAATACAAGAAAATTCAGGTCAACACTTATTCTGAGCCGCCTGAAAGGCTGAGAAGTAACATGGCAACAATATATGAAATGGGCAAGAAAGCGTCTTCAATATGGAAGACAAAAACATTGAAGAAAGAAATTCTGAAAATCGAAATATCAGAGTAACACCATGCAGTCCAAGCCATTTGTACAGGCTAAACAAGCGAAATTGTCATGATAGTTTGACAATGTTAGGAAACTAACCAAACCAATTCAATAAGCAGCTAAGCACCACAGTGGAGATGCAGGCAGGTTTGCAATTGAATAACAGCAAACAAGTCGGATAAATGGTTCTGCGTGCAAAAAAATAATTTTTAATAATGCTTGTTGCTTGCAGTCCCAACAATAATTTGGAGGAATTCAAGAAGCAAAATATGAATTTCAATAATGCGCCTTGCTAGCAGTCCAATAATAGTTTGGAGGGATTCAAAAGCTTGCCTACGGTATAGATAATTCAATCCTAGTACAAAGTTGAAGACAGTAATCCCCAAATAAGAAAGGAACTTTTACAGAGTGAGAGCATTGTTACATATCGAGATCAGCGGTGTGAAAGTGAAACCGACAGATGCTTAGCTAACGAGGAACAGTCAGTGATTTCCCCAGCATGATTAGCATCTCAAAATCACCACAATCATAATGTTTCCCCAGATCCCAAATGCAGTTGAGACCGCCAATCCGAACAACAAAGGTAGTACTAATAAAAGCCTAATTAGCCCAAGAGGAAATTGGATAAGCACAGTGGAACGATGGGAAGAGTCAATTCCTTTGTGAAGACGGCATCACATTGCTGTGCGGTGGTGATTTAGTCAACGCAGAGAAACAAATCGGGCACTACTAACCTCGAGCTTGGAGAGCTTGGGCGGCGGCGGAGGCGGCGCCTCGGGCTCCAGCGTGGGCGGCGGTGCGTAGGACTTGGATGGGCGGTGGTGCGGCGCGTGCGTCTGCGGAGGCTTGCTGAGCTCCGGCGCGGGCGGCGAGTCCGGCATCTTAGCGAGGGGCGCGGAGCCTGTGCGCTCGGGAGCCGCCGGCGTGAGGAGCTGCACGATCTCGACGTCCCAGAGCACCCAGTCCTGCGTGGCGGTGCGGTGCGGCACGTCGTGCGTGACGGAGTTCCTCCAGGGCGGGAGCCCGCCGTTGGCGCGGAGGAAGTGGCCCGACTTGGTCCGGAGGCGCGCCTGGAATCCGTCCCTTACGGGCTCCCAGTCGACGGAGGCGTTGGCGGGGGCGCGACGCGGCGGCCGGCGTCTGCGTGACCTTCCGCCCCGTCATCCCCAGCAGGAACGGCTCCCCGGAGGCGGTGAGGTAGTGGCCGTAGCGGCTGCGCAGGCGGATGGCGCCCCCCGGGTTGTGCGGCGACGGCTCCACCGTCCACCGCGCGTTCGCCGAGGACCCGTCCCGGTCCTGCGTCACGTGCGTTTCGTCCTCGTCCGCGTACAGGAACTTGTCGTGGTGGCTCTTGAGACGCACCACCTTGGCGCGCGCGAACAGCTCCATCGGGAACGGACGGGGAGGGGAAGACGGCAGTGGTGGTGCCTGGTGGTGGTGGTGGCGGATGGCCGATGTGAGGATGGGGGTGACCGGTGAGGACTGAGGACTGGAGGACGGGATGGGTTGGTGATTTGTTGGAGGATCTGCGTTGAAGAGGACGCGGGGGGCGTCGCTGCTGCGTGTGGGGTAAGCGTGCCTGCGGGGTGGGGGGAGGGCGGGGCGGGGGTTTTGACTGGCTCGGCGGGGCGGCGGGGGCACGTCGGCTGCGGATGCGGCGGAGATGGGTGGCGGGCGGGGCGCGGGGGGTGTTCGCGGGAACTGGGTGCGGGATTGCCGTTTCCTCGTTAAACTTGGCAACTTGGGTTGGGTTTCCTTTCCTGCGCGTTTCTTCGGCGCGTTTCCTCGGTTACGACCGTTGATAAGCGCGGTGGGGCGAAGGTGGCGTGGTCGGGTTGGCTATTCCATTGCTCTGGCTCACGCGGTTGGCGTCGTTGTCGTTGGGCTGGGTCGTCGTGGTCTTTTGGGGTGGACGTGGAGTACGGAGAGGGCAGCAAGGGGACGAACGGGATCACGGGGCGGGGCACACGTGAGGTCCTGGCGATTCTGATGCGGCGCCTGCCAGGTTTGTTTGGTTTGACGTGGAGGCAGGCGGGCGGGCGGATCCGGGCGACACGACGTCACGACGAGATTGAGAGATTGACCGCCGACCGGAACACCGAACACGTATGGCCCGGCCGCGTCCTGGAGACGGATCGGATCGGGTGGATCTTCATCGGGTTCAGCGCGCGGCGGCGGCTGTGCCCTCAAACAGTCACGCTCACGCGGTGTTTCGACACGCTGGGAGTAGTAGTCTTTTTCGGGGTGATTTTGGAAAGTGATTAGTGGGAGGAGTCAAGCCGGCCCGTGGAGGAGGAGTACGCTACAGCGATCGAGAGCCGAGCGCACCGGCCGGCCGAGCTCGCCGCCAACGCCCGACTGATCATGGGATGAGAGAATTAGCTTAGCGATGAAGCATCGGGTGCTCAGTTACTCAGACGTGTCGCGCAACGACAAAATTAAAGGCATTTGTATTGTATCTGTCGTTGATGCGTGACTTTGAGCTGCATGCATATCCCGATGATTGATCAATAATGCTAGACCACCGTCTTTAAGAAGATCGGAAGATTATAAAATACTTACTACCATAAATAAAGCATGTTACTGTATTTCAGTATATCGGCAGCAGTCGCTCCGTGCACGTCACTTGCTCCTGGCCAACACTCTTCCGGGTAAAATCGCCTACATTTTGGGCTTCGAGGAGTTGGCCAACACTCGCCGAGGATGACTCTCAAAAAAAAAAAAAAAAAACACTCGCCGAGGACGTCATTTCCTTCCGGATTAAATCTTGCAGTTGCGCGCACGCATGAGTGAATTAGATTCGCTCAGCTATATCTATCTAATTATCTATCTCTGTCTATCTAGACTCTAGAGGCTAGATCAAGCACCCTAGCTAGTGCAACACACAAGCCAAGAAATATAAAACCTGTCCCGGGCAAAAATGATGCACCGCTGTTCGGCAGCAACAGAAGCTGTCTAGTTGTGGGATTGCCTTTTGGCTTGTTGCTAGCTCTGGCTGCTCGGCTGCTGCAGGCGAGGCTCGTAGCCGCAGCGTAGCCGTAGCCGGCTGCCGAACACCCCTGAAAGACATTGGACTCCCTAGCCGGCTAGGCATTTGCGGACGTGGAGTTTGGAAACTGTTGCTATCCAGAATCTACCACGACTATCAGATTGCCATTTCTGTCCCTACGGGCCGGTCTCATCACGCCTTCCTCGCAGGTCAGGCGGCTGAGGTGGAGAGCACAGACAGAGCGATCTGATGTGGCAAACACCATGCCCATTAACGCAAGGAACATGCGTGCGCACTCACTCGTGCAGTGCAGGCGCAGGTGTGGGCAACACTTTCGAGCGGGCCAGGTGAGAAGCAAGGAACGGTCCATTGTCAAGGAAACCACGCGTCACCTCTTCCATTTAGAACACGCAATCAGCCAATCAGTCTCGAAAAGGAAAGGGACGGGACACGGTATATGCAATCATAATCCACCGATTTATTGCAAAGTTCCCGTCATCATACTGTAAGTATATCAACAGCATCTTCAGTCACGGGATCGAGCACCCAGCATGAATGCCCGGCCGGTCTCGGTGCAAGCGATATGGAAAGCTCATAGCTGAGTCGTCACACGTATTAAATTTCATGTGTTTCATGTGTTTTTTCTATGAAAATCAATTAAATCCTATGAAAATCCTTAATAATTCGTGTCAATTCCTGTATTCCAAAGGATTATATTTCTAGGCCTTGTTTAGTTTCATGTGAGTTTTTTGGACGGTTCCTCAGAAGACTTCGTTTTTATTTGGTAAATATTGTCCAATCGTGGCCCAACTAGGTTCAAAAAGATTCGTCCCGTGATTTACAACAAAACTATGTAATTATTTATTTTTTTTATTTATATTTAATACTCTTTATATGCGGCAACAAATTTGTGAGAGGAGAGAGATTGTAAAGTCCTCAGAAGACTTCGTTTGTTTGTGGTAAATATTGTCCAATCGTGGCCTAACTAGGCTCAAAAAAAGATTCGTCTCGTGATTTACAACAAAACTATGTAATTAGTTATTTTTTATTTATATTTAATACTCTTTACATGTGGGTACAAATTGATGTGATGGAGAGAGAGTGAAAAAACTTGGAAGTTAGAGGGTAATCTAAACAAGGCCTAGCTAGTTGGATTTGGCAGACTCGGTGCCTGAAAACTGCAGCCGTCCAACATGAACAGCACCCTTTTTCTTTTTTCAGAAACTCTGTAAAATGGTACTGGTTGGGCAAGTGACCAAACAAACGACCCTTTTACATCAGAAAAAACTTACCATGCAGCTGTGAGAGGCACATTTGAGCGAGAACATCCATCAATAAAACCACGCCACCTCTTCAATACCACTACACGCAAACAGTCACCTCATTTCCTGCAAAGTTTTCCGTTAGAAGTACATCCACAGGAATTCCAGTCGCAAGCAGCATCACGACCGGTGTATGCAATGATACGATAATACATACGGAGATAAATCAGTCACTATATCCAAGGTACAGATGGACATGAAACTACAATAACATCACAACCAAAATTTTAGCCTCAAAAAAATTTGTGGAGACTGGTGGTCCAAGTCACCGTGCTGCTCTCCCGCAGCAATCCCACAGTTCCGAACTCAACTATCCTTTGGTCTTGCTAACACCATGTTGCAAGAACTTGGAACGGTACTGCTCCACCAGCGACTTATCCACGCCTCCTTCCCCAGCAGGTTCTTTCCTTGTCCTTTTCGTAGCCTTTCCTCTCTTCTGCTCTGCCTGGCTGTCTTTTCTG
Source organism: Chrysopogon serrulatus (assembly GCA_015844335.1). NCBI lineage: Eukaryota > Viridiplantae > Streptophyta > Magnoliopsida > Poales > Poaceae > Chrysopogon > Chrysopogon serrulatus. The sequence goes on along the minus strand of JADLZL010001780.1, from coordinate 164,785 downwards.
TTTTTCCTTTTCTTTGGAGCAGCTGACTGATCACGCTCACTTGGCACAGCCTGCTGCATCAAATGAAACAGGTAACCATTTAACATCAATTCACTGCAGTAAAACTGAAGAAATTATTAAGTATCATCAGGTACAAATACAAAAAACCTACATTCCGAGCAGTGTTTGGGGTTGCATCTGTTGGACCTCGGTCGGGCAAAACAGTCCCCACATTTGACTTTCTTGCTCTCTTTTCAGGTCTCGCGCTTCGATCTCCAGGAACTAGAGGATCCTTGGCCGGCCCTTCAACAGAATCAGATGTTTTAGATGATCTATTGTGTGATTTCCGCTTGTTTCCTTTTGTGGAAGTCCTGCTGTTATCTGCATTACGGCCTTCACTTGCAGGCTGATCCCCTGAAGGGGTCTGCTGAACTTCTGCAGTTTCTGCTGCTGACTTGCGATTTCGTTCCATTCGAATCTTCTGAAGCCTCACCTTTTCAACATCCTCAAGTGCAAACTCTACAATTGGACGACGTTCTGAACCAAAAGTTTCTGCAAAGAGTGAAAACAACAAAATCATATAACTGGATCGGAGATGGCATCAAGCAAACAAATAGCCAATATGTTTGTTCATAAAACAGACCAAGGTAGAAAGACTATGTCAAGACAGATGCAGCGATGTAGTGTAAAAACATTGAAATGTGACACTACTGTGTAGTATACTGAATATACCACTTAACTGTGGCAGTAAGAGGATTACTCAGTTGGCAAAATCAATTCATTGAAAGAGACCAAAAGTTGCAATAGGGCACAGAACATTTTGACACAATATTAAGCAGAAAAATATTCATGAGTGGAACATACCAGGGTTGTTGTTTAGAACCCTTAGAGCAACAAGAGCATGTTCATGCTCTTGAAAATCAACAAAGCCTACACCGCGTGAATGCTTCTGTATGCCTTTCTTTTCATTCTTTAGGATATTCACCTGTTCAGCAAACCATAGGCATTACAAAACACACAAAACAAATGGCATAGAAGAAATAAAATAAAAGGGAGTCCACGAAACCTTCCGATGACAGGATTTTGTTTGGTAGCACGAGAAATGACTGCTTCTCTGCAAAGCTTCTTTACATCATTAATGGTCATAGTCTTAGGTAAATTGTAGATGATAAGCCTTGTTCTCGACACATGAAATTTTGGAGACTGAAGCATCTCCGCTTTCCTTCTAGCTAACCTAAAACACGTAAATAGAAAAGATAGTCAGATCATCAATGTAAATATATGATGAAATGATGCTGCAAATTTTATCAGAAAAAAAAAATCTTATCATTGACATAATATGTAGCCCAAATGATGTCAGTATTGCTGCAAATATAACAGTTTTGATGTAGGAATATGTAACAGATAGAAATGCAGTTGCCTTTCAAGCATGATCGTAGCATTCATTGATCTGAAAATCATTCATTTGAAATGATAAAAGCCTATTGTAAAAGCATAGTCTGGGAACCAATTATGTTAACTTGCATAAAATTAGTCTTTTGTTCTAAAAGTAAAATAGAAAGAATGGAGTCTTCTATCTAAAAGTAAATAGAAATAAATAGGTATGGAACACATCATAAACTAGCTAGAGTGTGAAATGATGAAGAATGCTATCAACTCTTACCAATTTCGTTTATTCATGTCAGCATCTGACACACCTTCTGCAGCTGGTGTTCCAGCAAGTATTTCACCCTCCTGCTTCAAGACCAAACTTTAAGGAACATAATAATGGAAGGTTTGCTACATTTCACGTGCAAAAACAAGTGCCAGAGAATTTGCCTTAGCCAAGTATAGGTTTCGTCGATCCTCGACCTCAGTCTTTGCCTTCTCAAGTGCCTTTTTGTGAGCCGACTCCTTGTCCATCGCTTTCATGACATTAAGTGGCCTGCTCTTTAAAGAAATTCCTAAGCCAGGAGCAACATTGGCGGCAGAAACTGCTGCATCAGCTGCCTCTGTTGTAGAAAACTTCATGAAACCAGTACCTCTAGGTCTCCTGCATAGACAGTACAAAACTGTTGGCATCAACGAGAGTGCAAGTAAACTTCCGCTGGTCACTACAACTTATGGAAAAGATGTATGAAAGTGAAACAAGATGAGCAAACATACTTAGTAAGTTTATGAAGAACTGGGAAGAAAGATTCAACCTTCCCAAAGACTGAGAAGCGTGCTGTTACCTCCTCATTACTTATATCAAAAGGAAGGTTGCTAATGAATATAGTCCTATCCAGGCCAGTATCATTTTTCTTGGGTTTGGAAGCAGGATTACTGATTTGTGCATCTGTTAGAGGCTTCGAGTTAGCCAATTCGCTAGCTACAGGTGAATCAGTTTTCTCCTTTTCTGATGCATCATCTTCTTGTTCAGTGTCGGTATCAGTGTCCGAACCTTCAATGCCTGATGGTTCGGACTTCTCTGATGATTTGATCAAATTCTCAAGAACTTTTCTAGAAATATCTGCTTCAGTTTTGAAATCATCCTCAGATGGACGACTAGAAGTCTCCTGATCAAGTTCAGAGCTAGCTTCTCCAACAAGATTATCGTCAGAGGTGTCATCATCACTGACATTGTCAGGTACATTTTCAGACTCTGGAAACACAATATATTCATTCATGAGATACAGCTTCCAAATTAACTAAGAAAAAATGCAGAGCAAACATAACAATTGAGATGACACAAAAGATCCTATACCGAACATTTGTTTAGACAATCAGGAATAAGACTACATTATTTTTAAACTAACAGAAGATAACCCAATTCCCTGAGAAACCATGCCAAGTATCAAATAGCCAACATGATATCAGTCAAATGTCTAAGGCTGATAGCCATTTACAGTATCACTAGAAAGATAGGCGCGGCTTTGCCGCGCCCTTGCTGCGGGCAACCAGGCCACTTCTTTGTCTCTAGGGATTCCTGAATTTAATCCCCCTCTAATCACTAAATATAGGGACAAATTATGATAGCTTGAAGATAAAAAAGCAAAAAGTCAAGTAGTCTTATAAATTATTTGAATACAAGTTTGGAGAAGATTATCTGTAGAAATCTCTTGCAATGGCCCTAGTGTATGTATGCAAGGCAATGCTCCTTGGACAAATCCACAGTATGATATGTTTGATGTTTTTTCAGGATTCAGTTACAATAAACTTATATTTGAAGCTGAAGGCAACACAGCCAATGTGGTCAGCAAGATCTCTGATTCAAGTGTTCGAGCTCGAGCTTATGTTGTTACTTCAGCAGCAACTCCATGTCTTCGTGTATGCTAAAATTTAACTGTCTTGATCAAAAGTATGTAAGCATCAACACACTGTATCTTAGTTTTAATATCTCCAGGATAATCTACCACTTCTCCTTTGCCACTGTTGAAAATGTTCATAAATTATAAAGGGAGCCAATTACCAAACTTCGTTTTCATGTCTCACTGTATTGTATGAGGCAAAGACTAAAGATCACTCTAAGATGATTCATGACACACACAACTAATGAGTGTGTCCTTGTAATTTGCTCCACCCACACCAAGTACAATAGACATACTATTATCATCAGCAAGCTCAATTAAAAATGCTTAAACAATATGAAAGATCAAGTGCTGAGGTCTCAAATAATAGCTTTGCCATTTTAATATAGCACAGGAAAGTATTTTCTCATAGTTGATAGCGGTACAAACCATAAATTGGAGCAAAATCTTTTAATAACGAATCTTATCCAGCAGGTAATGTGTCATTCTTAATTGAGTTTATGTTATGCAGCAAGCTCAAACGTTCAGCGTATAATCCAGGAACTACTTGTATGAAAAAACAAGGCACATATCATATGATAGATCCTTATGAGGCAGCCATCAATTGTATATTCTTCTTCCCTACCGAAAAAGAAGGCAAGACTCCTGAATGTAAAGTACTGCTTGGATTATTCATGCAGCATGATTATATCAAGTTGTAGATTTTAGTCTTGAAATAAAATAAAATATAAAAATATTTCTCTTTTGTAACCCTTAGCAACGATGGAGACATGGCATAATATTAATAAAAGATTGAATACATGAATAGAGCATATTGATCAATTGGCATATTTAGGAGAATTATGCAGATATCTGTACAAGAGACTTGACCTCTTTAGCTTGTGATCAGAAGTATCGAATATACTATTCACTGTAAAAAAAGGGCAAGATAAAGTAATACTAGTTATTAGTAGGATCAATATTAACTTGATGCTGCCTTGTAAGTCTGCTCCTATTAGTTACAGAACTCATATATAGCAGGACTCAAAACTGAATTTATATTGAAACGCCGTGAACTGGCAAGAATGAAGATAGAAAACCATAATTAGAAGTATGCATTTTAAGTTTCCTGTGTTTTATAATTCCCCAAAGAAAATAGTTTCACATATTGAAATAGAGTATAATAATTTTGATCAATTTGTAGAAATAGTTAGCTAGGAGAGAAATATATGCACTGCTAATTTTCTTGTTGGGTTTAAAATTTTGGCATGTCACTGAATATACAATATCAATTGCAAAGTATTAGGTGTAGTACCTACCGGAATCACAGAAGTATATCAGAATTATGAGATCACTTGTAGATATTTCAAATGTCAGTTAAATTCTTAAAATACAGTACCATACAACAATTTACGTGAAGCATGCTCTCAGTCTTTTTTTTTTTTTTTTTTTGGGGGGGGGGGTGCACTAATTACAGCCTTTGCTGGCTTCATGACTTTGGTCTGAGCATTATTTTGGGCATGATATTTGATAATGATTACAATCAAATCAAATGAAAAAGAGAGCAGGGAATAAGTAATTTACTTTACATACCATGATCCATCGTGTATTAGTTGGAGTCCGTATCACACTATTTATAGGCAAGACGATCTACACAACATCAGTCTTCATCTGACGGCTGGCTTGCGTAGTTGCCTCTTTTGGGCATTTTGTCAAACACCTGTATTGCACAGGACAGGACATGGGGCCAGAACTTGGGCATCAGAGGTGTACTCGAGGCCGAGATGGAGAGGGGCGGGGAGGATTCAGAGAGGGTCGAACAGAGAGAGTGAAGGCGGGAGAGCTGAGCAGAGGGGGCCTCAGGGCGAGCGAGGAGACATGTGCGGGGTCACTTCCTTCTTAAGCGCGATGCAGGGGCAGGGCGCGGCCAGCACCGCGGCATGGGCGCCATGGCGAGCTATGTACGCGCCTGTGCCTGCGCCTACACCTCTGAGCGACGGGATGGCGGGACCGGAGCAGCCGGGCCGCACCCCGCCTGCACCGGCGCCCGAAGCCTGAACGCCGTGCTTGCATTGCAACGCCTGTACCTCGCCCACGACAGGAGGAGGAAGGTGCCGTTGCAATGGCTCTGGGATGGCCAGTGCTGCCACGGCCGCAACGCTGGCCCCACAGCCTGTGTCCGCGACAGGATGGTTGGGAATGAAGCGGCCGTCACCGCGGCGTCCGCACCTCACCCCCGCTGGGGCAGCTGGCGCCCTTGCCCGGGTCGGGAGGAGGAAGGAGGTGCGGGAGTCGCCGCTCGCGAGGATTCGCGATCGTCCGGGTTACGGTTCAACGGGTGAGACCCGTTACAACCCCTATCGGACGGACAAGAACCCGTCTTAGCTGGATCCGACGGCTATTGGGTTTTCGGGCGACGTGGCTTAATCGGGTGCCCGAGCTTGCACCCGAGATTAGTTATTGAAAGATTCACGTAATATAAATCTTGCATTAGCTATGTAAGAACTCTTAATTTGTGTAATGGATAAATGAATGACTTAAGGAAAGATAGTGATAAAGGAAACTTTATTTACCATTATCCTTAGCATCAGCTTTTGCAGCAACGGTGTACACTTTTTTGGGAACAGCCCAATCAACAGCCACTGGTCTCTTTGCAACAACTTTTCCATTAATATTTTTTATAGCCTGATTCAGAAAAAACAAATCATGGCCCATTAGGAATTTAAATGGATTTGTGTACTCCAACTGAATACAGTACTGACCATACATTTTCTGCATCTTGCTTCCGTGTAAAAGATACAAAAGCAAAGCCTTTTGATATCCTGTTAAAGAGTAGATGTAATCAAGCTATAATATCTTGCAAGTTTTATTAATTCACTTAACGAACAAAGGATTCAATGGAACAGTAACATACCCCTCATCAGACTTATGTGGAATTGACACATCCCAGACAAACCCTACTGAACTAAACATATCCATGATCTCCTTCTCTGTAATCTGCAAGTAACATGCACATAGTTGGCTTCTGCTCTAGAGAGAGAAAAAAGAAAGACTTGGAACAGTGACCACTTAACCAAGCACCTTGAATGGCAGGTTCCTGACAATCACTCTCCATTTTCTGATCTTTGAGCCCTAAATAGAAAGAAAACAAGTTTCAAGCACTTGCAACCAAATCAGTAAAGGATAGTGTTGACTCTACAAATAGCAAACCATCTCATGAGCAAAAGGAAAAAAGGAAGCAAAAATCAATACACAATTAGAATTAGAACTTTCTGTTAATCTTCTACCAATTCCTAGTTTCCTACTAGCACACTGCAAGTAGTCAACAGCCACTGAATTGATTTTGGAAGCATCTTCCTAATTTGAAGAGGGGCAAAGCATACTTTTATCTTTTAGTCCATTATCACTTGATGGCTTTAGGAGATTAGGGTTACCAGTTTACCACATCCTATGGAAGTATCATTATCAACTATTCAAAATCAATTCCAATAATCAAACCTCATGCATTACACTGAGTAACATAAAACAATAACTACCTCTTTAGCTCCAACCTGTTACACTCTACTACACTAAGCAACATAAAGATCTGGTACTTAAATGACTCCGACATGCAAATTTTAGAGATCTAATTTTATATTAAAAAAAAAAAAAACTAGATTCTGGAAACCTGGAATATATGACTGTATGAGTATTGACAAGATGTGTGAGGCATAGACAAAATTTGGGATCTGAACCCACTTTCTGTTACAGTAATTATAATTTTTATTTAATAACACACACTTTAGTACTAAGAAGCAACTGTTAAGACAGCATTTAACAAATACGAATAAACTTAAAAACAAGTGCAATTAACGACTGCAGGAACAGAAGATGCTTTCACAAAATTATTAGCTGCAGAACGGGGATAAAACAAGCAAACTAGAAGCAGAAATAAGGTGAATGAATCATCAAACATATGTAGATAAAAACACTGGAAAGAAAGTCATAGCCATTAAGTTACCTCTCCGCCAAGTTGACGAGCCCAAACAATAGCTCCCTTGACTTCCTTACGATGCAGTTGGACAACAGAATCCCAAGCTGATTTGACACTTGCAAAGAGTACAGCTGCCGTATCTGATGTGCATCCATCTCGAGCAAGTCCTGCAGGGATCGAGAATAGGTGAATAACAGTATATGCTTGTTGAAACAACAAGGAAATAAGCTAAATGAGACTTGTCATGCAGAGTTCAATTTTTCCTATTGAAGCATAAAGCAACAGATTTACTCTTCATGAATCATGACATACACTGCACCCCAATTTGGCAAAGACAAAAGTGCCTAGAAAGAAGAAGCAAGGAAACTCTTAAGAAATTCCTGTAAGAAAATTATGCCAAGTGACAAATGAGCAGAAATTTATTATGCACTTTTTACAGGGAAAACCAACATGAGGCCAGAAACTGGAAGCTCGAGATTTGAAAACTGAAACCGCAGAAGACATCATGTTTTTGCGTCATCCATACACTAGGAATTTACAGGGGCCAAATATAAACCATACTCACATGCATAACAACTACAAAGGCCTTGGGTCAAAACAGGCATGATGCCATAGACAGATTATGACCATAAGTACTTAAGTAGTGGGTCAAAAGAGCCCCTTGGAAATTGCAAATTTGGTACATGATGAAAAAGTATCTCAAAACACAAGTAACATCACAGCTCAAAGATTCCCTGTAATCATGTACAAGCCTAAGATAAACCCTTTGATGTTGCCAAGTTATCAGCATCATCACTCAAAAGACTAATAATAGTAATTACCACTACTCTAAATTACTGCTGCAGAATTAATTCAAAGAACTTAAACCAGGAAATTAGGCACCATGAAAGCATGGTGTACATGAAATTAGAATCCAACTCCAAATTATGTGAATATGAAAAGAGCATACCATGGAATTCCATTTCCTCTTTGGGAAGTGGATAGTTTACAGATACAACTGAACCAATCTCTCGAGCTTGACGGAAAACCTCGCTTGCCATTGAAGAGTCTCGCAGGCCACCAAAAATCACCGTCTTTGCAACCCTTTATAATATAAAGGATAGCAGAATTGCCAATCAACCCAAAGGGGGGAAAAAGGTAATATCCTTAAATAACTATAATAAAAATGTTAAATGCTCCCAAAGCCTCCATGTATAGTTATAATTAACTGTTTGCAGCTTATCAAAAAAAGTTACAGATGAAATAAAGTAGTCAGATGGCAACCAAGAATTACTAAGAATGAGTCTCTGATGATAGGGGCAAATTTGACCCATAAAACATATGACAAGTTAGATTTAGGTGACGACTCCTGAAATAAAATATTACAGTACACACCTTTGCTTTTCAGAACTTTTCACTTTTTCGGGGTCAACAAGGGGAGCTTCCTTTGAGATAATAGCTTCCTTTGACAACAAATGTGGTTGCTCTGGTTCAACATAACATTTGCATCAGTATTGGAAAATACTAACCATGGCATAAACATAAAACAAAACAAAACAAAAAAAAAAAAAAATTTCCATTACAACCTGGATCTGTTTTATGAGATTTCCCCTTATGCTTTTCAGCAGGAGTCTCGTCTGCTTCATCTTTTGCATCAGAGTCCTTCACTTGCACTGCTCACAAGCAAATAAAACACAAGACCATCAGATCCACAATCTACTGAGCTTCAGCAGCAACAAATTGAGGAGCCTTACTATTCTCCTTCTTTTGCAAACGTTCCTTCAGTGGAGCACGATTCACTGCTAGCTTAACTCTGATTTTCCTACCAGCAACAGGAAATCCATTCTTTTGTTGAATAGCTCGATCAGCATCTTGAACAGTTGCACTGGCATATATGGGAACACATTACGTTAACCAAATCATCCCATAACAGTGTCAATGAAAACTTTATGCCCAGATTATTAGCAGCAGCACACTTATATGTGGACAATCATAACAAACACTGGGACAGGTACCAATATGATTAGTTTATACCATTGGATCATTCTGGTCTAAGCCTCTACTCTCTAGTGAATATTAAGTTATGGTCTACGGTCCGCAAATTTGCTAACAATAAAACCCTTCTAAGTCCTGATATTCGGAGCAGTATAGTCTATGTACAGTAACTACAGGATGTGCAGGTTGATAAGCCACTTGAGACAGTGGCATAGACGAATTTATGGTTAACATTCAGAAACAGTCGGGTCAGTAGAGCTTCACATCATTCGCTCAAAACTGCGCCTCGATAAAAGCATAAAGTAATCCCTTAATACCAACATAGGCGATCCCCAAGAGAACTTACAATTGCACGAACCCAAAGCCTCGACTCTTCTCCGATCCTGCGGTAAAGCAACCACAAATGTAGAATTAGCCAATGATACCACTCCCGACTAAACAGCAACCGGATTCCTACACCTCACCTTTCTCCGCGACCATAAAGCAGCGCCGCACTGGGCCGACCTCGCTAAACACCGCCTCGAGCTGCACAACAACAAAAAGCTTGATTCTGAGCTACGGCCGCGGAGCGAGGTAGCAATTGAGCACTCGGCAGCTCGTGCTTACACCGGAGGACTTGAAGGTGTAGGGGAGGTTGGAGACGAACACAGTGGAGGGGCTGTGTCCTCCGCCAGCACCGCCGGTGGCCGCGTCGCCTTCCGCGGCGGGTTCTCCATCGCCGCCGCCGCGCTGCTTCCGCTTGCCCATTGCCGGCGTCGTGGGGAAACCGTGGGAACTGGGTCTTCGCAGTTGCGATGAGACGGGAGGAACTGTGGGGACTGTTGGGCTAGGGTTTTAGTTGAGAAAGTAGGAAGGACGCTGTCACGTGGGCTTGGGCTTCATCGTCAATGTTTGTTCGATCGATTTTGAATGTCTGGGCTTTGGGGGAAGGGTGAAGGAACGGCCCTCTGTGGAATTTTCTTTGGGATCTTTTTTTTTTTGAAAAAAAAAAACTTGTGGACATTTTTATAGATTTTGACCAAATCTTTAAAGAAAATTGCGCATTTGTGAAACCAAATAGGTATACTATATGTTACATGGTGAATTTAATAATACTTATTTTTTAGTATAAACATCAACATTGTAGTGCATAAATTTGATTAAACTTTAGATAATCGACTTAGACAAAACTAAAACATCATGTTTTTTTAAATAAAGGGAGTAGTTCTTACGTGAATAATGATAATTGAACATTATTCTCCTCCTTTTCAAACTGATAAATGTATTAAGTATAAGTAAAAATCAAAAGTTAACAAATTATGAACAACAAAGAATCAAACTATATAAAATTTAGGATATAAAACTTAAACCAAAATTTTTTATTTAGAGTGTCTCTAAGTTCATATTGACTTTTTAGAGAAAAAATACAAAATCTATTTTGTAAGGCCTCTCCCTATCAAATATCATTCTATATTCCTATCAAATGTAATTATATCATTCTTACGCCAAAAAAGTAATTGTGTAGCGTGGAACCGTCCATATTGAACTAATGGTCACTTTTTAAATATTTTCAAGAACATTATGTAACACCCCCGTGTTACGTTAACCTAAACCCGCCATGTCATCATCATCATTGCATGAGCATTCATAATTAGAGAACACTATTTCAAACAACCAAAATGAGTTTATCAATTTCTAGGGTTGGTTGAGTTCTTTCATATCGTATGCGTATGTGCATGTCATTAAACCTTCTTCACAATTTTACTTTTGTTTATAAAAGCAATCAACTAAAATCAATCGTGATGCTTGCAAGTGTTTGGCTAACCCCGACTCACACCCTAACCGTGTTTTTTACAATTCAAATGATGCAAAAGCAAGAATCAAAATTGAATTCGAATCCGAATCCCAAACCCTAACCCTAGTTGGTTAAGTGTTGGAATTCGAATTTCATTTTCAATTTTGGTGAGCTAACCATGATTAATTTTCTAAATAAAAGTTGCTAACCAATGGCACCATTTCAAAGTATGAAGTTTGTACTTTGAAAGTATGCTATTGGTTGGGTTTGAAAAGTTCCACAACATCATTAATTAATTGCCCAAAAGTCCAATTTGAAATCCCTTTTCAAAAACCCTAAATTTCAAAGTGTTTTGCCCCCTTTTCAATTTCACCTCAAAATATTCAAAATTTGGGAAAACTTCAAAAATACAGTTTGTGCATCTCTTTGAGCTCTACAACTTTGGTATATAAAGTTTTTCAAGTTTTTGAATAAAATTTGAAGTAATTTCAAAAGTTCTTTAAATTGGGAATTTGCCCCTTTTGCATTTTAAACTTCAATTCAAAAACTATTTGGTTTCATGAAAAACTTCCTAAATGAAAGTTGTAGATCTTGAGAAAATGAACAACTTTTATTTTTGGAGATTTTCATCTTTTATTCAAAATTTGAAAGTAATTTTGAAATCCCAAATGTTAGGGTTTTGCTTCCTTTTCAAATTTGAATTTCAAATTTAAAAACCAATCTGAATCTGACCAAGCTTCTTAAATTAAAGTTGTAGAGCATGAAAAGTTGCACAATTGATATTTTGGGAGATTTTTGTGTACAGTACAAATTTTTGGAGTAATTTCAAAAATGAAAAAGAGTGAGGTGTCCTGCTACAGTAGATGTACAGGGGGGAGATCCAGCTCGCCCGGCTGCCCATGCCGGCCGGCCGGTAGAACGCCGCCGTGGCCGTTCTCGCGGCTTCCCGGCTTTCACGCGCCGCCATCCACCTCCACGCCTTCGTGAAGATGTCGGCCACCTCACCGCACTGCACTTGCCCTATAAAAGCTCCGCGTCGGCCGTCATTTTCTTCTTTTCCTTGCACTGCTCACCGCCGGCCGCCTTGAGTTTCCGGTGAAATTCACACTCTTCGCTCCACGATCACCCACATGCGCTTGCACACAACTCGGTGCCGTCTCTGCGTATCAAGTGAGTCCACTAGCGCAAGCTCTAAGCACCCGTGAAGCCCGAACAGCTTCATCTTCTTCGGAGCCGGCCGCCGAGCGCCGCCGAGCTCGCTCACCCACGATCGGCTCCCTCGGAGTCTCCCCAAGCTCAATCAACTAGCGTCTCATCTTTGTCTCGTTGTCCTGGTCATCATCGACCCGCCCGTTCAATCTCTATCGCACAGAGCGTGCGGGAACGTCGTCTCACCGGTGGGAGCACGCCGCCGAAGTTCATCTCTGCCGCGGTCAAGTTGCTCGATTCATCTCCGGTCCTCCTTGTTCGTGTATCAAGCCTTGGTGAGCCACACGAAAACACTTTTTTATCTCCTTTCCATGCCAATCGTGAGTTGCAACGGCGGGAACGCCGCCGCGCCGCCGCCGCCAAGAAGCCGAGCCGCAAACCGCCGGTGTGGGTGCTCCCGGTGAGGGGTAGTAGTCGTATAATAGCTTGACGAGTTCGCCTTGGGATGGGGAGTCTGTGTGTGTGATCGGTTTCGCGGAGAGTCGTCCACCGGCGAAGGCCGCCGCCCACCACCGCCGCCGGCTCGAAGAGAAGAGGGAGAGAGGAGGAAAAGCCGACAAGCCCCGGCCGCCCGGTCGGCGAGAAAGAGGGAAGAGGCCGTGGGCAGCGCGGCGCGGCGGGCAGGCCACGCTCGTGGGCCGGGCCGGCGCTGTGCGGAGCCGGCGCAGCCGCCTGAGAGCCCAGAGAGATGAAGAAGTGTTTTTCTTTTTCTAAAAAATTTTTTCTTTTCTTGCTTTTCATCTTTTTGCTATAAATCCTTTTGGGCAGTTAAAAAATGAACAAAAATATGTCTGTATTCCTTGAGTGATGCACTACTTAGGAAAAATACTAACTATGGTTTTTCAATAAAAATTAATTATGCTTTAATTTGCTCTTTTAATTAAGAAATACCACTTCCATGATTTTTAATAATTAAAATATAAGTTCAAAAATTATGAATTTTGTTTTGTGTGTTAATTAGATGATAATGATCTTAATTATGAAGTTTTATCATGATTTGACTAATTTTTGTATTATGCTTAATTAACCCTTTAATTAATTAATGTTTAATTAATTAATCATGTGGGTAATTAGGGTTTAGTTGATCTCTAATTAGCAAGTTAATTAGTGGCTTTCAACGACTGTAAAAATGGTCAATAAATTAGTAATCACCTCTAATCACTGTTAGTGTTGCTTGATTTTGGGATTGAGCGATGACCCTAGGTCATTAACCCTAATGACCTTCGGCATTTTATGTTGATTGCGTATCGTTAGTCCGTCGTCGTCGACGCTAGTCATACCTTCTTAGTGCAACTATACCGTGAAGGAAAGTTGTACTCAAGATCGTTAACAATCGTTGCATCATTATCGCATGCTCTTTTATTACTTGCATCGTAATCATGCATCTCAATCGTAGCCGCGTGCCGTCTCGAAGGGTGTTCGACGTGAAGAGGTTGGTCCCGATCTCGGCGATGCCATCGATAAACCTAACTTCGCCGAGCCCCAAGGCAAGCCCCGGATGCATTTAAACCCTACCTTGTATTTCGAAAAGCTTTTATATTGTATGTTGATGATGTGATGCATTAGGTAACAGAGTTGTGTGATCACCTAATTTGGTGCATTTACCGTACCTTGATATATACCCCGGATACCTGTTTTTGATTTCGTAAATGCTAGTGCATGCTTAGCCCCGCAAATAGCACAGGCTTTATGAAATGTTTTTAAAGATGTGATAACAAAAGTTCCCCTTGAGGGCAATTACGAAAACCCGATGCTACTTGTTGGTATCCCTTCACTTTGATCGGGTCAAGGGTACGCAACAAGAGCATGATGATGAGTAAATCGAGACCGGGTGGAGTGACTTGCACCGGGGAGGGGCTAGTGCCCCGTGTAGTGTCGTCCACTTGTGAGTCGGTTAAGCACCGCTTCGTTGCCTTGGCCCCGGGATCATGAGGTTATTGGATAGTACTAGTCGCATGCTAATGGCGGTAAGCTCCCTTGTACTATCTTTGACGAGAACGGATACCGGGACGAGTGTAGCGTGTACCCATCCTACGGGGCCACCGTGGAAGGGGACCGCGGCGTAGGGAGATGGTGTAATGTACCTCGTAGCTAGGACCCGCTCGGTCGGGAGAAATACAAGCGTGAGTTGATGTATGTAAGATGTTCGGTCCTGCATACATCGTGTGGCTAGGAAGCCCCAAATTGGGTATATTAAGCGATTCGAATCGTCGTGTGCTCCACGATATGGGAGCCGTGATCCTAGCACCAAAGATCGTAGTAATAATGGAAGTTGATGATGGAAAGTTTTGAATCCGATACTTGGTTGACAAGTGATTGATGTAGAAAAGTAAGGACCGGCTTAGTCTCTTTTTGCAAAGGTGTCATTTGATCTTGCTAAAGCCTCACCTTGATTCCTATTAGCCAAAGCATTCCCGAGTCTTCTCCCTAATTTTTGGTCGGGTAAGTCTTGCGGAGTACTTTTTTGTACTCGGGGTTTGTTCAACCCCTCATTGCGGTGGACCGTGTGAACAAGTGTGCTACGGCCCTTGTTGCATGACGGTGATCGAGGAAGTGTCTGACGAGGACTAGGTTGATTGGCCCCGGGCAGGGCACTTTTGTTGTGTGATTGTGATAAAGTTAAGTAATGATACTTCCGCTGTCTTGTAATAATGCTACTCTGATTTGTATAAGTTTGACAAAAGTTTTGTAAATTAAGTTATTGTAAGTCTTCCGCTACTCTGGTATTTGTATGAAAACTGTTGTAATACTGTGATGTCTCTGTAAGTATCGATCCTGGAGTGATCGTGGTTTATCGGGGATCCACCCGACAGAACATTCTAGGTTATGTGGTACTCAAGTACGGCTGACAGAGGTCTTAGGGACAATGTCAGGTGCTTGTGGGCCATATAATTTAGAAGGTTCTGCCACACATTACATATTCAGTTTTTCTATTAGATGTACGCTATGTATGATTCATGTAAATAATGACCACATTATAGTCATAAATGCTTAGAAAATAATATACTGCCCCATCCATTATATTGTAAGATGTTTTAAGATTTCTATCTAGATATACAATGTAGCAAGATATACAATGTGTATGTACTCCCTCCTGGATTTACAAGTCGTTTCGAACAATGACACGATCTCCAAAGTATAATTTTGACTTCATGTTTTTATAAAAATACTCATCACAAAGTGGTACATTTTATATTTTTATGAAAGTGTTTTTCAAGACAAATCTATTCATATGATTTTCACATTTCCAAACTCAACAACTTATAAGTTATTTATGATTTATGTTTTCAAATCAAACCTTGTCCAAAATAACTTCATTTTCCTATATGGAGGGAGTATAATAAAAGCAATGTACAATGTGTATTTATTGTAAATAAAAGCAATGTATCTAAAAAGTCATAAAACCTTATAATTTAGGAAGTCCTTGGCACGGCTCGTGGGCTTCAACTCCCGCTGTTATTGTGCGTGGCTGTAGCAAGGAAGAAAAGGCTCTAGCTCCTTCTACATTTGCCTACACATACAGAAAGAGCGGGTAGAGCTGCGTTTTCCTAGCTCCTCCGACTCCACTCTTCAGAGTGCTATATAGGGCTGGAGTTGGAGCCGAAAAGCCAGGCCAAACATGCCCTTAAATTGAGGAGAGTGGCATAAAGGATTCGTGTAGCGCTGCGGTTGACATTAAGTCACGGATGAGCAAATAGTTGAACGCAAAAAAAAAAAAAAAAAAAAGATGAGCAAATAGTCCATATCTAAGTTTACAAATTATTTCACAGAGGGTATGAAAGCGTCTAATAATTTCTCTAATTTTTTCAACTAATGGTGCGAAGGACTCTAAAATACCTCTCTCACAGAGATAAAACAGACCATAAAATACTTAGGAAATACGATTACTACGAATATCAAGGTAATGCCACAAAGTTTAGCTACCAAGAAGCATCAATCGAACCTGCCAATTATCTCATAAAGAAGTTTGAAACGTCCAGTTTTTCTTTTATAAATATAACAAATAAATAAAATGCAAAAAATGGGAGGAGGAGACGTGAGCTGAGAATCTGAAGGCGGAACCTATGCGCTCTCAGACTCCGACTCGACTCGACCCTACTCGACTCGACTCCGACTCATGCACGCGCTCGTGCTTGCCCCGCCCGGGCGCCCTATATAAACTCTGCAATCGATTTCCCACCTTCTCACACCAATCTAAGTCTCATCATCACAAGGACAAGAATTAGCAGCGTTCCTTGTTTCCCAGCAATTCCAGCGAATCCACTCGTCGATCAGATAGCCCCTCAAATCGATCGCTTGAATATTGTGCTGCGACCAATGGAGACCGCCACCGTCGTCATGGCGCCGGCTCCGGTAGCCATCACCGGACCACCGCAGCACAAGGTTATGGAATTGAAGTTTTCTTTTGCCCCCGAGGCGAAATCGTTGCCGGCGACGAAGGCCAAGGCCAAGCCGGCCAAGAAGAAGCTCACCGGCGGCTGTGACGGGTACATCCTTGAGGACGTCCCGCACCTCACCGACTACCTCCCCGAGCTCGAGGTGAGTCTGAAGTCAATTCACCTTTCTTGTCTGACAAAAGAGAGAAACGATTGCTTAGTTAATCTGATGATCTGATGGATTGTTTTTGCTCATGTTCTTGATTCTTGTTCGTGCGCAGAGCTACCCGAATCCCCTGCAAGACCACCCTGCCTACTCTGTTGTCAGGCAGTACTTCGTGACGCCGGATGAAACGGTGGCGAAGAAGATCGTGGTGCACAAGAGCAGCGCGCGGGGGACGCACTTCCGGCGCGCCGGCCCGCGGCGGCGCGTCTACTTCCAGTCGGACGAGGTGAGGGCGGCGATCGTCACCTGCGGCGGGCTCTGCCCGGGCCTCAACACCGTCATCCGCGAGCTCGTCTGCGGCCTCCACGACATGTACGGCGTCACCGCCATCTCCGGCATCGAGGGCGGCTACAAGGGCTTCTACGCGCGCAACACGATGGAGCTGACGCCGCGCTCCGTCAACGGCATCCACAAGCGCGGCGGCACGGTGCTGGGCACCTCCCGCGGCGGCCACGACACGTCCAAGATCGTCGACAGCATCCAGGACCGCGGGATCAACCAGGTGTACATCATCGGCGGCGACGGCACGCAGAAGGGCGCGGCGTCCATCCACGAGGAGGTGCAGCGGCGCGGGCTCAAGTGCGCCGTGGTCGGCGTGCCCAAGACCATCGACAACGACATCGCCGTCATCGACAAGTCGTTCGGCTTCGACACCGCCGTGGAGGAGGCGCAGCGCGCCATCAACGCCGCGCACGTCGAGGCCGAGTGCGCCGAGAACGGCGTCGGGGTCGTCAAGCTCATGGGCCGGGACAGCGGGTTCATCGCCATGCACGCCACGCTCGCCAGCCGCGACGTCGACTGCTGCCTCATCCCGGAGTCGCCCTTCTACCTCGAGGGCAAGGGCGGCCTCCTCGAGTTCGTGGAGAAGCGCCTCCGCGACAACGGCCACATGGTCATCGTCGTGGCCGAGGGCGCCGGCCAGGACCTCATCTCCAAGGGCATGAGCTTCGCTGACACCCACGACGCCTCCGGCAACAAGGTCCTCCTCGACGTTGGGCTCTGGCTGTCCGAGAAGATCAAGGAGCATTTCAAGAAGAAGAAGAACAGCTTCCCCATCACCCTCAAGTACATCGACCCGACGTACATGATCCGCGCCGTGCCGTCCAACGCCTCCGACAACGTCTACTGCACGCTGCTGGCGCACAGCGCCCTGCACGGCGCCATGGCCGGGTACACCGGCTTCACCGTCGGTCCAGTGAACGGCAGGCACGCCTACATCCCCTTCTACGTAAGCCCTCGCCTCCTCCAATCAAGTAAATTTCTACTCTGCATGCTGCAGACTGACATTGCCTGTCCGACCATTGAATTTGAATCTTGCAGAGAATCACCGAGAAGCGGAACAAGGTGGTGATCACGGACAGGATGTGGGCGCGGGTGTTGTGCTCGACGAACCAGCCGTGCTTCCTGACGCAGGAGGACGTCGAGGGGGCGGGGCTGGACGAGGAGGAGCCGCACATGCCACTTGCTGAGGGCGGCAGCGCCTTGGTCACGAACCCGTCCATGTGCAACGGCCATGCCCACCTCTGCAATGGCGCGACCTGAAGACGCAATGTCAAATATGTAGTTCACATATTGATGTGAAAATTAGGGGGTCCAAATGTGGTTGTGGCGTAGGTTTTCTTTGCAGCGTCCTTTGTTCATTCTTTGGTTGATGTAGTATGTATGATGTAGCAACAAGTAGTATTGGCAAGAGGAGAGTAACTAGCACGAGTAGATAGATACTAATGACGAATGAAAGAAGTTCACTTATAAATTTGAGTGCTATGTGACCTGCAATGTTTGGTGCAGCATTTGAAATATTGTAGGTGTGAAGGTTGGCAATGGATTTGTTGAGTCCATAGGTCGCTGGCGGTTCAGTTATTTGAAACCAGTTTTCTGGTACGGTGTCTATATGGAAGAAACCTAATATACATTGAATGACAGCCATGACCAAGGCCAACATAATCTTGGTGGATGTGGAGCAGGACCTCATGATCATGACGCTGCTCCCTCCACCGCGAGGACCTTCGAGATCTGTCCTACTACCTCGCCTACGACCGCAGGGAGGCTTCAGTCTCCATGATCAGCTGGGTGCCAGATTCCCTGCCAAGTCATCGGTATGTCCGTCCCCAAGCGCACCTCGGACGGCGGCGCTTACGAGGTGTTCCTAATGGCTCGCAATTCTGACGATGAGCTGCCCGTGGATTATTCGAATTCCGACCCGCCGCCCTTTCTCTGCGTGTTCGTTCTCGCCGGTGAAAGTAACGGCGACGAGCCCGAGTTGCGCGTGGGAGATGAACAGGACGAACCCTTCTTGCATTGTACGTGGGAGATAAACAGGAGAGTGAGGTGGAACGTGCCGGCGAGCGTCTACGAACGGTTCATGCCGGACATGGCCTTCTCTTTGCAAGGCAAGGGTTTCTGGGCCGATCTCTCGCAAGCCCTCATCTACTGCGCGCGGCCTGCAAACCACCGACGACGACTCCGGCGTGGATTTCGGCTGCAACGAGTTGCCTGGCGAATGCCAACTTGACTCGGATGAGCGAGGCATTGGACTGCAATGTGCCGATGAAGGTGACGCGGACCATGGGCTGCGTCGGAGACTCCATCTGGTTCGCCTGCATTCAGTGGCGAACGCCACGCTGATGACTCGGTGACGAACAATGCAGCTCCTCCAAGTATGTTTTTTTTTTCCATGCCCCTCAAAGCCCGATTAACGCGTATTCATATGTCTAAATTCTAAACCCTGAACCACTGGCCCAATAAAACTCAATAAAAAATATTCTGGAACAATCATTAAAAACAAAAGTTCTAAAAAATGTATATTTTAGAAACTTATACCAAAAGAGAAACAAATATATGCAAAATTCTTGTATAGAATTAGAAAGATATTTTTCCATTAAGGTTTGATAGCTTCTTCTCTCCTGTTGCAAATTGCAACGTAGAGACATATTTGTTAGTATTAAAAGGTTACTAAAAAAAGGAACGTATCTGGTGCAAACTAACTTTTCGTGAAAACTCGTGTAAACCATAGTAAAAACATCTTTTAAATTCATCTAAAAAATCACATAGGTAGATAATATGATGATACACAACTTTGTAAAATATATTGTACAAACTTAACTCCATTTGTGACATATAAAAATAACAAATTTCTAGCAAATTATCTGGACAACTTTCCGGCTTAAAATTTATTACTTTTATATCTCACAAATGGAGTCGAGTTTGGACAAGATATTTTACAAGGTTATGTATGATCATATCATCTACAAGTGTAATTTTTGGTGAATTTAGATGACTTTTTGACTGTAGTTGTTTCATAGAAAGTTAGTTTACACCGATACATTCCCTACTAAAAAACATAGCTCCAAAAAAATTGTTACAATAAAATAACGCAACGCCAAGCCCCGTTTACGCGAGCACTGCTAGCCCTGTTGTGGGCGAGCCAAGCTCCACTCTATTTGGGATGAGGCTAAAGGTCGACAGGTTGTTTGTAGTTTGTACCAGTAATAGACTTGAGCCTTTCGCAGGGTGGCAAGGAAAAAAAGTCTATTTTTTCTCCTTTATTTTTTGCAATTTTTTTAAACTTTAAAATCAGATAAACATCCTCTTCCAACTTTTCACACCATCCGCTTTATTTCTCTGGAGTGGTTTTGATGGTGGTTTTGCTATTTTTTCTTTTTTATTTATTTTGACTGAACCTTTGAAAGTTGTTGTAAATCACAGAAAAATCATAAAATAGAAAATCTATTTTTTTAGACTTCACATGAGTAGATATACAAATAAACATATAATATAATATACTTTAGTATAGAATTCTTGTTGTAACTTTTGATCTATACTTTTCTATAATTAATTAAAATAATTTATAACTATAGCTTCTATAATTATCTTGTTGAACTAAAGCTACCATACTATATATTCAATTTGTAGACCTACTCATGCGGAGTATAACAAAATTATATTTTCTATTTTATGATTTTCAATGATTTACTATATTTTTTCAAATATTCAGCTGAAATAAATAGAAAAGAAAATACTAGCAAAAACTATATATTAAATCATACCATATTATATATTCAGATCTACTCATGTGGAGTTTTTATGATTTTTTATTTACTATGATTTTTTAAAATTCAGCTAAAATAAATAAAAAAAAAAAAAAAAAAAAACACAGTCACTATATAGCAAAGCCACCATCAAAATCACTTTAGGGAGGTAAAGCGCGTGGTTTGAAAAGTTTAGAGAGGCTATTTGTCCGGTTTTAGAATTTAGGGAGAAAAAATAGATTTTTGAGGAAGTTAAAGGAGGAAAAAGTAAACTTTTCCTCCATAAAAATTCGGAGAACTATCAGACAAAAAAATTGCGTCAAATCCCATCCCATGTGCATGTTTGGATAGGGCTCGGTTTTCCATCTTTTTACTATTAAGAAAAGAAAAAGTCCACTGTTACAAAATCCATCCCTTATAAAAAAACAATATTTAGGTTTATATGCTTGTTAAATCTAGAGAAATCTATAAATATAAGTTATATATATATATATATATGAACCAATGTGTATGGATTTTTTACTTCAATTAAAGCATATAATAATTAGTCTACTACGAAAAATTTCACCACAAGTGAATCTTAGAAACTGCAGCTATAAATCTATACTACAAAAGAGTGAAGGAATTAAAAATAGCCCCTCACCTTAATCTCTCCTATCCACCACAATTCGTGTCCGTTAGATCAACATTAAGATCAGATCTAACGCATCTAAATCACCCACCGTGATCTAACAAGTGGGCCGATTTGTAAACTTGTAAACTTTTACGCGTGTTTCTCCCTTGTAACTTTGATTCCCCGCCTTTTTTTTTCACCGTTGAATTTCCTACCCGCTTACCCGGTCCCACCCGTGGCCAATACCTGTACGCACACCTCCAGAATATTTCTCAATAAAAAAAAGGGGGGGGGGGGGGGGAGGGAGAACGCAGACCTCACGGTGCTTGGTTTCCTTTGCGCCGCCCAACCCTCCGTTTCGATCTGCGTCCATGCACAAGCCTAGGTATGCACGACAAATTCTCGGTGAAATCAGTTTACCATACCCAGTGGAAAAAGAAATTTGGGCCGAGAATTGCAGCTCTTCAGGGTGACGGCACTAGTAAGCGACAGGTATGGAGAAATTTTTGGAAACTTCGGTTGCCGAGCAAAATAAAAATCTTTGGGTGGAGAGCTCTCATAGGGTTGATGCCATGCAATTCAATCCTGGCAAATAGGCATATTATACCTAATGGAGGATGTCCGGTGTGTAATAAGGGACTAGAAGACATTAAACATCTGATATTTGCATGTGATCGAGCGATTGCGGTATAGAGATCAATAGGAATGGAGGAAAAAATCAGACAACTTTTACAAGCCGACCGATCAGGATCGATTGTGTTGGAGGAAGTGTTACTCAGGGGAGAGCAAGCTCATGGGCTGGATTTAGGCCTGGCCGAACTCATCTTAACAGGAGGCTGGTACTTGTGGTGGGAGAGGCGCCAACTAACTCACGGTGAATCGGTGCAAAGCCCAGCAAGATCTGGCATGGCTATTGTTTCTCTAACGAAGAACTATAAGTTGGCAATGAAGAAAGGGGTTAAGATTCGTTAGGGCTGGAAAAAACCTCCCGAAGGATACATTATGCTAAATACTGATGCATCCTATGATGATGATGTGGGCTGCGGCAGTACAGGAGCGGTAATCAGAGATGGAACGGGGGGAATGATTGCTGCATCAAACTCTTTCATTCCTCATCTAGTTGATGTACCAATGGCAGAAGCTTTCGCTCTTAAGGAGGGACAGATGCTAGCCCAACAGATTGGAGCTAATAGAGTTATAGTTCAATCGGACTGCATGGAGGTTGTTGAGATTATGGAGGACACAGGATTTACCGCAAATTTAGCTGCCGCAATATACGATGAATGCAATATAGTTTGGAATGGATTCCAAGAGATCTCCATTGAGCACCTAAGTAGAGAAGCAAATCAAGTGGTACATGAACTAGCTAGACATGTTATGATTAGTCAAGTGAATTGTATCTGGAACGATGATCCCCTTAGTTTCATTGTCCAGCTTTTATCCAATGATGTAACTATTTTCGATTAATAAAGCATGCCTATGGGCTTTTATCAAAAAAAAAAAAAATAAAAAATCTCGAGACCTCCCCAGGGGTCGAGGACGACCTCCTCCGCGTCATCTACAAGCACGGCTTCGAGCCTCCATAATGCCGTCTCCAGATCAAGGTCAGTAACCTCGTGTATATATAGGTCATGGCATCCCCGGCCCGGCCACCACCACTGCCCAAGTCGTCTGCCTGATGGGAACCTAAATTTTCTGTTTTGTGTTTGTGAACTGTTCCTCGCAGGCACCTTGCTTGCACCCGCTGATCCGCATCGCAAGGTCCATATCCATCCATGTCCTACTGTGTGCTGTCGCCATCCATGTCTGTTTGTGAGACAACCCTCTTCCTTCCTCCATCTGTGTAGATGCAAATCATGATTTGGTCTCAACGTCTCGTGTGCGTTTATGGCTGGCTGCTAAGTCTGGACTAGGGATCGATAAATATTTAGTGCACAGCTAGCTAAATTAATCTTTTGAATTATCAGTGTACTATTCCATTGATGCAGCGGTGGCAAGTTTGGCCATCTGGTTCCCTGCCCTTTTCAGGTAAACAATGCAGTGCTCTTTGTCTCCATCACACCAGAGTTTTACACTACAGATTAATCTGATTCCTATGGTCTACTCTTTTTCTTGAACCAGTTCTTGTAATTTCAAGGCATGAGTATCCATTCATATCAGTATAATTTCCATTACCCATGTGGGCACCTTCTGTTTCATAAAATTACACACGTTAAACTTCTGAAGCTATTCTTTTCCACGAAAGTAAGGCATGAGTTCACCTTGCACACTTGCATTTGACTTTCGGGGCTCTTTCATATTTTTGAAAGCTAATGCAACTTTCTTGTTCAACTTGTGTGGTATTATGTATCCTGTGCAGGTTAAGCAATTACAGCTACTGGGAATTTTGTTATTTCAGGTAAATGTTGTTGCTGAAATAATATACGACCTGCTTGTTCATCCAAATGCCAATCATATTTTCAGCGTTGTCATGGACTCATCACAAGGGAATGTATGGTCTTTGCTTCAAAGGTAATTCGTGTCAAATAATTATTAGGGCCCTTAACTTTTGTGATACATTTGCTTGCAATTAAACTTTATTGATATTTAGGTTTACTGACCGGTTCTTGCTGTGTGAGCCTATGACTAGCCTGTACACCACTCATACCAGAGTAAGCATGTGTTTACCCCTCTGTTTATAGCATATTAGTAAGGGATATGATTAAGGGAGCAATGTGAGAACTGACGGGGAATCTTGATCAGACCAAGGATGCATAGGTGAGGAGACTGTGATTTCACAACTATATTTTAATATGCTACCTTGTAAAGTGGTTCATTGTACTGACTATGATAATTTGTGAGTAGAATCGTCAAAAGGGAATGTATGGACTCATTTTAGCCATAGTTTTACTTGAAGGTGTAACGTAGTTACCGAGTTATATAAAATACAAAGAATTTTATGCCAATTTGTAGGATTTTTCCCTAACAAACATGAGTTATTTGTACATCATTATTATTATTCTTTAAAGAATATTATCATTTCACTAGGACACTATTATGTTGACACGTGTGTGCCGCACGTGCATGTCTACTAGTTAATTATAAAAGAGTAAAGATTTAAAGGTACAACAAAAACAACAAAAAATTTGTACTAAAGCATTTTATGATTTTTCTATGATTTTCTAAAGATTTAGCCAAAATAAATAAATGAAAAAAAACAAAATCGCATTTAAACCGATTATAACTAAGCCAGGGAGGAAAAATAGATTTTTATTACAGTTGAGAGGTAATATGGACTTTTTTCTTAAGAAAATTAACAAAATAAATTGCATGGCTGGGCTTGGGCCAGGCCTCAAATGCTCACGTAGTCACGTCTACTGATGGGTTACTTTTCCTTCACGTTTGGAAGCCTGCTACGCGGGTCTCCGGCGGTCCGGCCCGATCCAGCACGTTTTCCTCGCTGAAACAGCCCGGCTCGCCTACAGGGACTGCCGCGACCTCTTCTTCCCCCCTCGACTCCGCTGCGAGCGAGAGTCCGGGACCTCCGCCGCAAACCCCCCCCCGCCCCCGCCGCCGCCCCACCCCCACCCCCCCCACCCCGAGATCGTGGATCACCGCCTCCATCGCTCGCTCAGCTGCGTCTCCTCGTCGCATCGACTTCCACCGCGGCGCCAGCACCTCCGCGCACCGCGTGGTGAGTCTGCCTGAATGCCTCCACCCGCATCTCCCTGCCGTTCTATGTCTGTCTTCGCCTCTCCTCTCACCGTCCTTTTTTTAGATCTTGGGGCTTCCGGGTCGACGCAGTCTTCTCCCATTTCTCGGCATTGGTCGTCAGTCAAGTGCCGCCGCGGGTTTGCAGCACCAGAACAACCTCTACCCGCCGCTGAGCCCAATCTCCAAATCTCGTTGAAGGACAGATTCATCCGAGCTCGGATAGAATTCCTCCTTTGCTGGTAACCTACCGTATCTTTTTTCACGGTTATTCCTTATTGGTTTGCTAATTGGCTGGATAAATGATATCTCTGAGAAGTTGCTATTTTAGAGCACCTGATTCGCTGATATCTGGTGAATTTGTTTCTGTCAAGCACGGTCTGTTTGTCTATACTAGTGTTGCTGATCCGTAGTAAGAGTGTCTTGCTTAAAACACAGAATGCTTGTCTCTGATCTGTAGTTACTGATTGTTTGCACGCATGCTAAGTACGACATTGCTTTATGTGATTACATTTAGACAGTCATATGGCAGGGATCACACATGGCCTTGAAACAGTTGTTGAGGCCAACTGTATACCTTTGTTCTAAGAAAAGGTATTCTTGCTGCTAGGTTAATTAGCCAGTTTAATGTCCCATATATTTCTTTGTGTAGAATTCTGTGTAGCCTGGAAACTAAGCAGCTTCACGTCACTGAAACATCCTTAGAAAATATAAAGCACAAGTAATACCTGGTCTGGTCTGATCTTGGCGCACATTTCAAATGAGCACAAATCCCATAAACATGATCACTGGTTTCGATTGCTTAGTCTTACATACTAAATAGCCGTATAGTAATAGTATCACTGGTTCACCCATGTCTAACTCACAAATTTTAGGAGCATGTTACCTGGTCTGTAACTTGGTTGACAATGTCCTTTATTTATTTTTATTAATCCATTCTAATTTTGTGCAGGAAAGGATATCAGACATGACGTCAAGAATTTCTAAGATAGCAAGAAATTCAGTGGTTATCATTGCTGACAAGAAGGATGAAAATGCCTACTGTAGTGGTTGTGTGATGATTAAGGACGGGGCTGTGACAGTGATAGCATCCTCAGCTTTTGTGAACGGGCGAGAGAGGCACCTGAAGGTTGTCTTTTCTGACAGGGAAGAGTTAAAGGCCACAGTGGTTGCTGTACAAGATGCATTCTGTTTACTCAGAACAGCATTCCACCCAGGCTGTGAGGCGATCAGTTTGTTAAATGATGAAGATGGCCTTACTCCTTCTACCACATTTATGTTTGCTCCGATCTCTCATACCGCTAACCAGAGGATGTCCACCTTTTCTACTGTAGAGTCACTTACTTCATATCGACAGAATGAGACTTTGGTGGCCAATTCCAGTAACTATTTCCTGGTGTCCTGTCCATATTCTGAGAAGACTCCCAGCGGTGTTAACAGATTGACTGCCGCACCAGTGTTCACCCTGAGGGGGAAGACAGCTGGCATTGTTCTGCAGGACTGTCGTGATGCGGATTTAGAACCAGCAGCGGCTGAGATAAAAGTTGTATTGAAAGCCAGCCATGTCCGTGAACTGATGATGTTACTTCCACCAGCACCGCCAAAGAGGCTAGGGAGGAAGAGAAAGAGGAGTTGTCACTAAGGTTTAGACTTGAGATTACTCTTAGTATGGAGAAAAATCTTGTTTTGTGTGGCCAATCTGTCACAGTGTTTTAGATTTGTCTGAGTCCTTTATGCCCAAACTATCAATGTATCTTGTTGGCATATTAACCTACAACATTAGAGCATCTCCAGTGGTTTGCTAAAAAACACTTGCTAAATCTTATGATTTGGCAAGTGACTGAAATATATGGCAAGTGAAAAATCTTAGTATCTCCAATGGTTTGCTATTTGGACTTGGTAAATTAGGAAAAGTAGGCCCACTTCATCAACTAACTGGACTCCTCCCTGCCCATCGACTCGCGTCGGTCTACCTTGACCCGCGCCGCTGCTTCAGTCGCCGCTCGATCTTCCCGGGCGCCGCTGCTTCAGTCGCTGCTGCACGGTCTTCGGCCGCCGGAGTCCAGCATCGCTGCTGGTGGCCGGCCCACCTCTCCTTGAACTAGACGGCCATCTCCTCCACGACGCTGCTGATCAGTGTTTGTTTGTAGTTCGTAGTTGGCATCTACGGTTCTTGCCCTCTGGTCGTTTCTTGATAGCACGTGATCATCGGCCTAGGAAAATGATGTTCCGCCGCCAGCCAGCAGACCCACCACCCCTCTCCTGATGCTACCAGCGGCACCGCGTGGTGGCTTGTAGGCCACAGGTGGGGGTGGCTGGTGGACGGCAGCGAGATCAACTCGTCCGATCGAGTGTGGACGCTGGAAGACGACGATGGAAGATGGAGGTCGGAAGATGCAGGGCCTACGCCGGAGGGGTGGACGCCTGAAGACGACGCCGGAGGGTGGACGCCGGACGACGCAGGGCCGACGCCGGAGGGAGGCCGCCGCGTGACTTCGCCGACGCGCCCGAGGCGATTCGTCTTCTCGCGTCTTGTCGAGGCGAGACGCGAAACGCTTTTTCGGGAGACGCGGGATATATGCCGAGCGCGAGGAGTGCGGGAGACGCGGGAACCTACGGTGAAATTTCATGTCTCACGCGGGAGAGGAGGCCGCGGCACCCGCATCTCGCGATGGCAAGCGCAAGGATGCGCGCAAATTTGCGCGTGGTTGGCTGGAGAATGGCAAGTTGCCATTTTTTGGCAAGTTATTTAGCAAACCATTGGAGGGGTGTTTTGTCTAGTTTTGCCAAATTATACAAGATAGCAAGTGTGTTTAGCAAACCACTGGAGATGCTCTAAGTTGCTGTTTCTTTTAAAAAATATTTATGATTGACGACATCAGTATTGTTGCAATGTAAACAGTACTAGAGTATTAACGGTTTATGTAATGGCCGAGATAATCCTCATAAGGGCCAGGTCGTGTGATATATTATGTAAGGGTTATCCTGAACAAGGACTCAGTAGAAACCTATAGTAGTAGCTGTAGCTTCGTCGTCTTACTGTTGGCGTTTGTATCGAACCCTATCTGAACTCATGTAGTCTGGTTCCATTGATTCAGTTACAGCAGCTGCTACTACCCTGAATTCCTACTTGAGCTCTTTTGGTCTTTGCTGATTTGTTGAATATCCGTTTCCAATTGATCCTTGAATTCTCTTTTTCTTTGCTGATTTTTTTTGTTGAATTTCTGTTTCCAAACCTAAATTTCTCTTGTCAAATCCTGACAGTGGTCATGCCTGGCCCGCGGTAGGAGTCCGGAAGCCATCTACGGAAGCGCCATTAGAGAAAGGAAAATCTTTATGCTACAAGCGAAGTACACGTACCTTAATCACGTTGTACGGGGGCAAATTTGTTTTTTTTTTCTTAAGAAACTGAGGGGTTTGCACCCCTACAGGAAACAGGGACAATTTTAAGATAATCAGTTGTTGTTACCGCACAAATGACTAGACACTACTCTAGCTGATAGGAGATGTTGCTTCTGAGGATAAAAGTAGATGTTCATATCCCTGTTTTTCTGTTTGAAACTGATTTGTGATGTTGGTCCAGTGCTTCTTCTAGGTTGATGCCCATGTGTTGCTATGGACCATAAAAAACCCATAACTCACAGGGAAAGACGTTTGGTGTGGCAAATAGAGAAAGATGCACTTGCAAGACTGATCGATGCCATAAAACTGCAATAGCAATGATACAATCATGAACAGAAATTCAAGATTCATGTTACTTGCACGTTTCAAGAAGCGTACAAGTCATATCATATTAACTCCTTTTTTTCAGTGTTCCTTGCAACCTCCACCCCTAAAAATGAAGGGCCGCAAGATTATCCCATTTTCAGTGTTTATTGCAGTCTCCACCTCGCAAGATTATTTCATCACTTGAACATGCTTATGTTCCAGAAGCACACAACAGTATTATACCATTTATTACGAAAAAAATCAGTTACATAGATTTCTTGACATGGTTAACGGAAGCAAATTTTTACTAGCATAATCCCTAGAAAACAATCTGCAATCTAATGTAACTTATCTAATTAGTCTTGGGAACCATCTTGGGTCCGACGCACTGGACTCGATTTGCATGTGGAATTACTCCATCCAAGTCAATCATAACATCTCTTTTCTTTAGAGACAACTACCTCATTTTCAATTGTACCATTACTACTACTTCCTCCATAGAATGCAACTATAAATTGCATGCTGGTTGAAGTAGTTAATGTTTAACTAAATTTCCAATATGTAATTTTGTGATATTGCAGTACAAGATTTTTTTATGTTTCATGGGATGATTATGTTCCATTGGTTGACTTTTTTGTATTACATTGTTGTTGTTTTTTCTCCTAATGTTGCATTATCCCATTAAGTGCTGCAATACTCCCATCATTCTAGATCAAGATTTACTGAATGGATGTTGCATGAAATTGCGGTGAGAATTTTCTATCTTTGATTGGATGGAAAAGAGGAATTTTAGTTCTTGATTTGGATGTTGCAAACGTTTTTATTTCTTGTTATTACGTATACATGCTGTATTTCTATGTTTATACTTTTGAGTTGAAGACGTGTGTGTTCTAGCTTTCCAAATGTACCACAGGATCACAAGCATCACGTCCATTTTTTTTTTTTTTGAAGGAAACATCACGTCCATGTGAACTGAGATGGGGAGGTTGAGGCCGGCACCGATCTGGGATGGCTGCTTCTAGTCCCCGACCGCGAGTCTTAGGCAGGCTATGAAGATGTGATCGTTCGTCTCAATTCTCAGGAGTCTTGGGCAAAGGGATCCATCCATCATCCTAATGTTCTTCCAGAACATGTTAGCCTAGGAGTTGGCCCTATCAAAGTGCAGCAGCCAGCCAAAGAACTTGATCTTCCCAGGTAGGATGCTGTTCCAGATGAGTTTGGGGACCTGGAGAACTAGATTCTAGGCATGAAGGGCAAGGTAAGCACCTCTACTCGTGGTCGTGAAGATGGCTAGTTAGGGGAGGTTCAGGCGTTGAACATCAGGAGAGTTATTGAGGTGGACATGCGTCAGGGCATGAAGGAGCTCACCTAAGTCAACAGAGGCCTCGTGTGTGGGTTAGGCGTGGTCGAAAGAGAGTCGGACACAGATGCAGATGCAAGAGGCCTGCGATAGTGGGAGAAGAGAGCAGGGGACATGGAGATATTTGAAGAGGTGAGCCAGGCAGGAGTCTAGCCAGAATTAAAGAGGTCGAGGGCCCATCGCCGGCGACCACAGTGTAGATGCGTTGGAGTCGCGAGAGTTGAGTGTTCGGGGCAAGAAACTTGTAGACCAGCTTCATGAGAAGGCAACGGTTTTGGTCCTGCAGAGATGTTTCTGATGTCGAGACCTAGGCCCCGGCGGCTTTGGAGAGGCACACGCGTTACCAAGCATCCAAGCATTGGGAGCCATTGCACTTGCCGTTCCTAGTCCAAAGGAAAGTGCGCTGGGGAGCATCGGTAGCCTCCCTAACCGTCTTAGATCTTTTTTGGCTGCAACTAAATACACTCCAATCCCTATGGTTTTGAGAGGATTAATGTGTATTTTAGCGCAAACAGAGTCTATTTGGTTATGAGAATGATCTTGTTTGGAATCATCCGATCCACTATCCGAACCTGACTGAGCCGTTTGGTTTATATCTTGGATTGAATATGTCCGTCACGAACACGTTCCTCACAGCACATGGATTATTGCACCTGGACGGATTGACTCCCGGGAAAACGCCGGACAAGCGCATGCCGGACCATCCCATGGCGAATGATGTCAACCCCGAAACCAAACAGGCTGATTCGGAGCCGTTGAGGAGCACCAAAGTAGCAGTCGAAGGAGGCAGTCAGAGGATGGAAATCGGCTACCTTGAGCTTGTGAGGAAGGGGGAATATGACGGGCTTGTGAGGAAGGGGGAATATGACGGCCAGAGATATCGCTGGAAAGTTTTTTAAAACATTTTCTAATGTGGATGCTCTTTCTCTCACACAAATCCTATTCATCTAGCACCGATCCGGTATCCGGTTACATTTTCGCATATCACGTATTTAGTCGGGATATCCGGTTACTTTTTTTTTTGAGCAACTTACGGTTACATTTATGGGATATCCTGTTTTTCTTTTGGAAAGATATCCTTTTTTAATCAAAGATATCTTGTTTTTCTAGCCCCACTCAAAACGCCCCCAAGGCCACCTAAAGGCCCAGCCCAACGTCGACTCCCCAAAAGGCCCAGCCCATCATAATTAGGGTAATACCCTACTGTCTCTCTTCTCTACAGGTGAGTCCGTGACCCCATGTCCCCATCCATCACGAGCTCTGCTGTCGCCGCCTGCTGTGGCCACCGCTGCCTGCCCCAGCCGCCGCCACCCGGAGACGCACCTCCTGAAGCCTGTTCCAGCCGCGCCGTCGCCTGCTCCAGCCACCACCGCCCGGAACCTCCTAACGCCTGCTCCAGCCACGCCGCCGCCCGGAGAAACGCGTCTCTCTCCACCAGCGGCTTCTAATTTAGGTGAGATGTGTGATAGAATTAACGTGCTGGCTGCTGTGAATTTAGGGAACAAAATGAAAATAGTAAAGTGAGGGACAGATTGACTCGATTGAGGAGAATGAAAAAGATGACATGGACATCATGAATGATGCCTATGAGCTATAGGCTGTAGCTTTTAACCAAGAGTAATGATTTGCTGTTCTGTTGTTTAGTTCTAGTGTGTGTGTTTGTTCACTTCTGTTTAGTGAGGCTGAGACTTAAAATTTTGTTTTTGCTTGTGGTCTGTGGACGTGGTCAACTATTAAACTATATGTGTCTGTGTGAATGTTGCACCGTGTGGCAGACGGCAAGCAGTGAGTGTGCTGAACTGCTTATGCACTTAAGCAATCATAACATTTGTTGTGTATTTCTTTAAACTTGTGTCTTCTTGCATGTTGCCATGGTGCTATCATAACAATTGCTTATGCAGTTATGTTATGTCTATGTGATGGACTTGTTGTATCTTGTTCTAACCGTTATATGGACTATGGGTTGGTTTTCCCGTTTTTCCTTCTGCTTCCTGATCATTATCGACATGTTTTAGCTCGAATTAGTTCATTTTCGATATATCATGATATCCTGTTAGTTCTTGTTTGTGTTTATTTTCGTTTTCGTTTCCGTCTTTCAATTTAGTTATCGTATTCAAATGTAAAAGTGAAAATGGGAAGGGGTCTAACCCGATCGCATCCGACCGCTTTCATCCCAGGGGGGTGTAGTGGTGTTTTTTCTTGGTACATCCAGCCGTTGTATGGGGGTGTAGTGGTGCTTATTCCTGGTACATCTAGCTGGTTAAATACGGCCATCTGATTTTAAGTTTGGGACTTTACTTCAGCGGGTCGACTTCTCTCAACACGATAGCTTGATTGGGTGGTACAATACTGGCATTACCAGAGTAACAAACACTACATGGGATATTTTTGGTGCGGTTTCAGATCAGTTCTGTAGTGTGTTCCCTCTTTTGAATTATCAAGAGCTTGTTTTAGTGCAGCATACAGCTATCGGTTCCTCACTAGGCTCCATTACCCCCACCTACCTTTTCTGTTACAAAACTTCTCTACATGTTTGCATTGCCTCTTCTAGATGGACAAGAGGATATCTTAATAATGAGAGTTTTTCAAGAATGCAATGTTAGCTTACCCGCTTAAAGAATCTAGTATGATTGCTAATCAACAAGCAGCGATACCAGAGTAAGAGCACTACACAGGAAATCCTTGTGCAGTTTTGGATCAGTTCTATAGTGTTCCTCTTTTGAATTATCAAGAAGTTGTTTCTCACTTGACTCCATTGCCCCCACCTGCCTTTTCTGTTACAAAACCTCTACATGTTTGCATTGTCTCTTCTAGACGAATAAGAGGAAACCTTAAGAATGAGAGTTATTCATTTGTGTGACTGCATATTGTTTCTTGGTTGTAGTTTTATATTGTTTCTTCTCCACTGATGATCCCAAATTTTGCTCCTCTGTTTTATTTTTAAAAGGAAGTTCTGCTTCAGACCTCTACATGTTTGCATTGTCTCTTCTAGACGAATAAGGGGAAACCTTAAGAATGAGAGTTATTCATTTGTGTGACTGCATATTGTTTCTTGGTTGTAGTTTAATATTGTTTCTTCTCCACTGATGATCCCAAATTTTGCTCCTCTGTTTTATTTTTAAAAGGAAGTTCTGCTTCAGTTATGAAGAGGACGCGGAAAGCTAAGAGGGGTGGTGGTGATCTCACTGGAAGAGCTAAGAACAGAAGAGTTTGCAAAGATGAATGGGTCTCAGGTCTGCTAGATTTTCCTCTTTTCTGCTAGGTTTTCCCTCACATTTTCACAGCTTTATTTCATTATTCACAGTTGCCTTGATGTTTTTATTTCCTTTAACTAGGTCACTTACTTGGGGACTCTAACAAAGATATTTGGACTGAGCTTAGTGATGAGCTAAAATTATATTTGTCTAGAAGTGTTGCCTCAATTACTTTGTGCGATGGTAATTATACATTCTTAGTCTTCCTAGCCTTCCAACTAATATATAACTCATCCAGTTATAAATGATTTAAATTGTGATCTTCTGTAGGAGATACAATCTTATTTTCATGTTCTGGCATAGCTATGGAATGCCAGGGGAGCCACCTTACAAGATTTCTGACTTCTGCAAGTTTGGTTAGAGCACTCAATCTTACGAACAAAGACCATGATGACTTAAAGGTTGGCACTGACGATCATTCTTTACTAATTTGTTTACTTCAATAATTGTATCTTCGTTTCTTGCCTTATCATTTTGTAGATTGAAGTCCATCATGAAGGCAATGAAGTGTTTATGGGGTTTGTGGCTGAATTTGATAAAGATCGCAACTTTGCTGTTGTCAATGTCCGTACCTTTGTTGATGTTCAGGTTGGACTTTTCAACCATACACAGGAAGTTCTACCCCATGGTGAGGTATTAGTTGTAGGGCGTGACGTCTCTGGTGAAATGATGGTCAGGAGTGTGGGATTGAATGGTGATTCAAGGGTATGTGAGGATGATGAAGATCTTGATTGTAAATTCTCTAAGGTACACTTGCATGAAGATACAAGCATTCTATTCTATTTCTATTATGCGTGCTGCTGCTTTCGTTATTGTTGTAGGAAATAAAAATGATTTTAATTTATATTTAACTCTTGTCCTATAAAACTTCATTTTGTTCTAGTGTAACCCTTGTTTTGTCTGTCACCTTTATTGTGTTATTAGGCTTGGGAAGGTGGACCACTTCTTTCTGTTGATGGGAACTTTGTTGGCATGAACCTTTTTTTGACTGGGAGAAGAGCTGTTTTCCTACCATGTGGTACAATTCTCAAGCATCTGGAGCATTACTGGACATCCCAGCAAAAGAAGACTAGTCTTGCACAGTCAAAAGTTTTGAAGGCTTGCAGGTATGTCTAACTGATGTATGCCCTTGATTAGTTCACCTATGTTATTGTATCTCATCTCTTCTCCTAAAAGATGTTAGGTAAGCCTTTCTGCCATCCCAACCAAAATATTTGCTGAACTTTGGCATTTGTCACAGAGCACAGTTGTCCTGAATTACATTTATCGTATTTCATGTGCCCATTTGAAAACTTTATGTTTTTCTTATTGGAATGTGCATTAGTATCATGTTTTCATGAAACATTTTCCACACGACTTGAGGTCCTTATTTAACTATCTTGTTCCTTGCCTATGATTCTATCAATGTAGGTTTTGGCACTTGCGTATTAATGCACTGGTTTGATCATTTTCCCTTTTAGGTTAGTAGTCAACTAATCATTTTTATGTTCTGCAGGTCTGGAACAAGATTAAGACCCTTAGGTGAGAAATCTAACAGCCATCCAAAAGGTGAGCACACAGGCACTGCTTAACATTGTGATATTATGCAAATTGTTGCAGTTTGTAGTGGTATGTATTTAGAAGTGCAAGTTTAACATTTTCATTTATATATCAACTAGTCTGGCACTTCCACTTATTGTTAGGTCTTATCAGTTAGCATCATTCATGCACGCTGCTTACTTCTAATGTTAATTCTTGCTTAGACTGTTGTCATTATATAACTATTGCTATATCCTGATCATTATTGCAGAATTTAAGTGAATTTACTTTCTATATATAGTCTATAGTATCAGTTTATGTTAGTGCTGATTACTTGACCTTGTTGCACCAGTACATGGAGATTTTCTCAACCAGGAACAGTTAGATCTAGACTCCATGGGTTACCCTAAGTTACAATCAAACATGTCAGGAGGTGAATCAGTGCTTCTAAATTTGCTGACCTCTTACAGCTCTCGTTTACCACTAACAACTCTTCTACAATGTATATTTCTCCAGCCGGTATGGTATTGGTTAATACTTTTGAAGAGACTTTTGGTGACATGCATGGTGAAGGTGTCTGGAATAAATTTGGTGAAAAAGCTTCTGACATAAATGACAATGTTGTCGCATTGGCCTCGTTCAATGGTGATATTACAATGACGTGCCATTTATTATTTCATATCTATTTTGATTACAACTAGCTGATAACTAGAATCATGGCACACAGGAGAAAAAAGGGTTTTCGCATGCACAGGGTTTTTTATTGAATGGAATGGATCTACAGTAATTTTAACATCAGCGAGCTTGGTTAGAGATTCTGGTGACGAAAACAAGATTATTGAAAACTTGAGGGTTGGTACCCATTGTTCTCTGACTACTATTTTTTTAAGATGCTGTTAAGTCTCATCACTGTGTTATTTGCAGATTAAAGTGTGTCTTAATGACAAAGACCAATGCAGAGATGGGACGCTACAACATTACAGTCTACATTACAATGTAGCTCTAGTCAGTGTCAAGGATTACTCTGCTCCTCGTCCATTAAAGACACTGGTTGATTGGGAGGAGGAGTCTGAAGAAGTAGCTGCTGTAGGGCGTTGCTTCAAATCACACAAACTAATGGCTACTTGTGGGGAACTGGTTTCCTGGTCAGGAACACTAGATTGTGATTTCCTTGTTCGTTCCACGTGTAAAATCAGCAAGGTAATCCCCTAATCTTTCACTGTGACAGTTCTTTCATAAGGTGTAATCTGACTGTCTAAAAGTGAGCTTTAACTGTAAATTCCCGTGACATTATTTTGCTACATGATCATGAGAAAGTATTTTGGAATATGAATCTAAATCCAGCCTTTTTCGTTTGTGCTTTTGCTGTGGCTGCTTGGCAGTGGCTGCGCAGCACAGCCTCTCGGCTGCAGGCCTACTAGCTGAAATCGGCTGCTTTGCCTGGCTGCAATTACTGTGGCTGCTGCAACTTCACTGCTTGGCTGCTGCTAATTTACTGGTTGGCTGCTGCAGATTTTTTTTTTTTTTTTTTTTTTTTTAAACCTAATATGATTAGATTAATCAATGGTTAGAGCTTCAGTTTGGATAGAAAATATACCTTGTAATCTGAACAAATAATATGTAGTTACATCTGAATGAGTTGGCTAGCAACAGAAATCATAGTTTGTTCATGTCAACCTGTTAGGCTGGGATTGGAGGCCCTCTTGTTAATTTCGATGGGGATGTCATTGGCATGAATTTCTATGACAAGAGAATAGGAACTCCTTGCCTATATTGGGACGATATTTGCACAATTCTAGCGTGGTTTGAGACGAAAAGGTATTGCATATAACACATGATCTTTTCTTGTGTAACATTTTAAGAAGCTTGCTTTTGGTGAAGCATAATATTTTTATTGATATATGATTGACAGTAAAGTTGGTGATGTTGGTAATGACGGTGCACCTTTTTTGTGGAAAATGGATGAGGATGACAAAACTAAATTAAACAGGTTGGTAGTCGCTATATATAAGCTAGGTTTAAGTTTTTGGCATATGAATTATGAACTGAACTGCAGGTGGCCTGTGCCAATGCCTTGCTGGTGCCGTCCCGAGGATAAATCTGATGATGATGATGAGTTGGGCTTGGTTACAAAATCTGGTCGCATGCAGAGATACAGTTACCATCTGGGAAAGAAAGTCCTGCTCTTGTGAATCATGCCAACTTCACCAAGTTTCACCATCTCCATAACCTGGCTTTGGCAATCACGCCTTTGATTGGCACCATCTCCACAACTTGTGGCTCATCGAAGTCTTGTGATGTAATATTTGTATCTTGGGGTTATTTGGTGCTGTTTTGTAGTAGCAGCATTGGCAGTTAGAGCAACTCCAACAGATATGCTATCTTCAATAGCTAAATTTCATAGTTTAGCAATTTTGTATAAGTACAAAAGTTATAAAAAAAGAAGAGTTCTACAAGAGACTTGCTATTTCCCATCTGCTATATCGAAAAGATGCCACGTCAAGGAACTACCAGCTGATTCCCACCTGCTCGCAGCTGCCGGACCTCGTTCATCTTGCCAGCAACGGGTTGCTGCTACCGAGTAATTTGTAACTCATAATCACGCATGTTCATCTTTGCTTGGGATATTTATTTAGGTGACGCGGTGCGGCGGGGAAGCGGCTCACGGCGAAGGGGAAAAGGATGATTCCTGCTTCTTGCCGTCAGCCGGCGGTGCGCAAGCAGGTGCGCCACGCGCGGCGGCCTTAATTGCCTGCTGCTACGTTCGGAGAAGCGATTGTGGAGGTACCGGGGGAAGGGGGGGTGGTGGTGGGGGGTGTGGAGGTAGCGATGGACGGCCTGGGGGAATCTCCGAATCGAGCAAATTGGGCTGGGATCCCCACGACGGGAAACTTCAGCGCACGCGGGAAGGTGATCTCTGGCGCGCGGGGAAGCGTCGTGGCCAGGAGTTTCGGTAGATGGCGAGCGGCCTTGGCTTGCTTTCTATGGCTAGCGAAATTTTAGGGATAGCCTTACTTGCTATTTTATAAAACCATATAGCACATCTGTTGGAGTTCAATTTTTGCTGTAAAATCTAAATATAGGTTAGCTAAGAACAACTCCAATAGTTTGCTAAAACTCACTTGACAAATTTATAGTATTGCTAAGTGTCAAAACTAAATATCAAGTGAAAAAAGAGGTCTTCTCCAACAGTTTGCTATTTGGACTTGGCAAAAGAACTTGACATCTTAGAATTTTTGCCAAAATCACAAAATTGAGCCTCCGACAAGTTGGCAAAACTAGTTGGCAAATTGGGATACACATGATGCCAAGCGATAGAGGACTTGGCATATTTGGCAAGTGAAGGGGGAATTTTGCCAAGCTCACAAAAATATCAAGTAGCTTTGCCAACTTGTTGGAAGCTGTTTTTTTGTGGTTTTGACAAAAAATTTAGGATGCCAAGTGCTTTTAGCAAACTGTTGGAGTTGCTCTCCGGGGATACCACATCTGTTGGAGAAGTTGTACTACGTACTTGTGAATTGTTATGTATCTTGGAATTATTTGGTGCTATGCTGTTGTGTCGAGTACTGTTTTGGTCACAAAAGAAACTTAAGTTGTAGGTTGTGAGCTCAACTATGCTCAAGAGTAGAACCAACCTAGCAGCCCTTGATTTTCCTTCCTGAAACATATTTTTTGAAATGGTACAACTAGCGCCCGGACATTTGGATGGGCGTGCGCCTTTGGACGCATGTGGGTGCTCAGCCACCGTAAAAAAATCCCCACACTCAACTCATCCACGGCCCACGGCGTGCGCCCCCACTGCCCCATCGAGCCCCCTCCGCAAAAAGACCCTGTCGACCCCTCTACGCGTGCTCGCGTCCACGCTGCCCTCCCTTGCCATGCCCTCCACCCGCTGCCTGTGGTCCCCTCCTGTAACACCCCTGGTGTTACGCGTTTAACCTCTTGCGAAATCGTTTCTTAAGCATCGTGGTTTTGCGTTAATGCATGTTTTGTGATGTGTAGATGAGTGCTGGTAACTCAAAAATGTCAATAAAGTTGCTAAATTGCAGTCGATGTCGATTGCTCTTTTATACTGCTTAAGGTTTAAAATCAATTTTTATCAAGTAAAATTTATATAGAACCCGCATGTGTCCCCTAAATAAAGTTCGTAGTGCAACTTTCGTAGAGCACAATGCAACTCACCTCACAGGAAAATAATCTTGTTAACTAGTTTTCCTAGCAGCTCAGAAGCGCAAATTGTTAAAGTTTCAGCTCATGCCTTAGTCTGTTCTTCGTCTGAAACCTGGCTGGCGATGCCATGTTGGCATCAGCTTCCTGCAAAAATAGAATTAGGTAGTGATCCTTGTTTAGGCTCTGTCAGTAGATGGAAGTTCTCTTTACGGCGTAGTGAAGTTGGTTTGGTGTTTTACTCTCCCGGACTGTTGTTCTGCGCGCTTTAAAATCCGTGCAAGTAGCTTGTTCTGGCCTTGTTGAGCGCGTGGCGCGTCACCACGCCGCGCCGCGGCACGTCGGGCGCGTCCTGCTCGTCCTTGGCGGGTCATCGGCTGCCGGATGGTTTTCCTATCGGGCCGCCATGATGCACCGCTGCCATCTCGGGCGTCTGCGTCGTTGCTTCTTCGCTAGGTTGCAACGTCGACTGCACTTCGCCGCTGCCGCGCGGCCTGCTGCTCCCCCCCGCGCCACAACCCGCCCGGCCGCTGAGGTCGCATCGCGCGTCGCGTCCGCTGTTCCGCTTGGGCGCTCCGCTCGCTCTCGCTTTTCGTCGGCTGCGCTGCCGGGGAGCCGCTGCCGTGTCTTCATCACGCCCGGCGGCGCGTGGGCGTGTCTCCTTTGCTGTCGTTTCCGTGCCGGCATAGCCGTGTCGCCTTCGCCTACGCCACTATTGGCGTTGACGCACGCCCGAGCACACTGCACCGCTTGGAGTCGCTCGCTTCCCGTCAAGTACTCCCCCGCCGTGTCATCTGCGTGCACGACCTCGTGTTCCATCGGCCGGAGCAGGCTGCTTTCGGCCCATTTGCGTAGCAAGTGTACCCCTCCTCGACGCAACCGCCTATAATGTCGAAACCGGCCGCCTCGCTTTCAAATTCGTGCAGCTCACTGCATATCTCTTCGATTCCTCGTGCCAGTGTTGAGATAGGGGAGCTAGCCAGACGCTCATCCCTCCTAGGGCTTTTGCCATGCACTGGTAGTGCCCAATTTGGCGTTTGCCTCGCCGCCGTCCATTCTCCGACGGAAACCGCAAGTCGGTTTGGGTAAGAAGTGTTACGCCCCAATTGGTCCAATTCCAGTTGCCCTTGAGCCCTCACGAACTCCCTCATTCAGGTGCTCGTCTTGTCCTGGTCAGTATCGCCACCGACGGGTCCCTGACGCGGCGGTGTCCACCCGGGAGTGTCGCCGTCTCCATCGCGCTCGCGTGGCCAGCCCTCCCTGGCCATCCTCCGCCTCGACCAACGCCGGCCCGGTGTTCGCAGTAAGCCGCTGTTGCTCACGCGCATCGACCCTTTTTCTTCTGATGCTCGCGTTCGCCGGAACGGTCGCGCCACCGCCGTGAACCGTGCGGGCGTGCAGCCTCCGCCGTGGGCGGCCATGCTACGAGGTTTCGCCGCCGCTAGTGGTACACAGGCATGCGCGCCGCTTAGGGTCGCTTCTTCTGTAGCACCGCAGCGGCCGGTGAGCCCTTTGCGGGTCCGCCGAGCCGCGCCGGCCGCTGGCCGAGCGTCTTTGGCCTTGTGTGCTCGAGGACCTCCCGATGCGAAACGAAGTCTTCGCGGGGGCTTGGGTGCAAAGTCCTACTCTTTTGTAATAGTGCCCGGCGAGTTCTCGCGGTTAGTCGAAAAGCGCAAGGACCTTCTTGCAAAAGCGCCGCGGGCTCCTTCCGTCGCGGGCCTTCGGCGCTCGTGGGCCGAGCCCATGCTGGGTCAGCGCTGGGCGTTTTTTGCCTGTCAATTTCTGAAACAAATAGAAATAGCTTTTTCCCTTTTAATATCCTGAGCTGAATTTTGTAAAATCATAGAAAATAGAATATGAATCCAAAAATAGCGAAACCAATTTTGCTAGCTTTCTAAAATTATGATCTATCCGTTGGGGTGGTTTGTTCATGCAACTTTGTTAGGTTTCCAGTAGGTATTTAATTACTTTAGTGTGCCTTTCCTTAATAGATTAAATTAGAAATTGACTTATTGTGGCAACTAGATGGTAATCTTAGCTCTAAGTTTCGTGCAGTAGCTTTGTGATGCTAGTACCTGCTTACTGTAATTATGATATCCCTTAAATAGCTAGTTTGATAAGGTAGCAAAAATGTCTTGTTTATATATATTTATTAAAATGACTAGGAAGCGATTATAAATCATCATTGGTATGAAACGTGACTTTAGGAGGGTGATACCTAGATAATCATGTTTGCCATTAGAGCTAGCTGTAGTTTAGCTATGTGTGCTTTATTTTAAGAGTTGTTGTTTCCATGTATTTGCTTGCGTGGTGTGTATTCTTCCGCCGCATTCATTCGCTGCATCATTGCATATCATAATAGGAACGATGATGGATCGATGGATCAACCGAAGGACTTGGTGTTTATTTGGATATTGGTACCATGGTGGACTTGCAGTGAAGATTGGAATACTAACTTTTGGGTATCTTTTACCCAGGCAAGCCCCGGTTCATAACCCCTACTATTCTGCACTTTATGATATATAAATTTGTGCATTAAGTTTTGAGGAATTAATTGTAACCCACTTGCATATATATCCCCCTATTATGAGTCTTACTAGAATGACAGGATCGTGTAGAATTGCTATGCTACAGGTTGCTGGTAGAAGTCGAGTGATTCCCTGTCACTCGTGAGAGATAGGTTTATTATTATTATCATGATACTCTCACATGGATTATGTATATGGATAATAAATGTAGACCGGGCGGGGAAGGTATGATGGATGGATGGACTTGGTTTGTTGGGCAACAGGCGAGGCTCGCATTGCGTTGTCCCGCCTTGTGTCAATTAAGGACCGATCGTTGCTAAGGGTTGAAAGTTAAGTCACGGATCTCCTTATCCCGAACACATACTTGTGTATGGGCGCTCGGAAGGCTTGCTCTCTCTTGTCTTGGGTTCCGGCTTCATCCGGACCGACTGTATAGGGTGGTGCATTCATACATTTTTCTTTTTGGATTGGATGTCCTTGCACCGCATTACGGTTGGACCGGGAATGACGGGGGCTTGGAATCCCAGTTTGGACGGGGATCCGGAGCCCCGGGCAGGAGAAAGCAAGTTGTTCTTGTCTGCATCTAGGATGCAGATGAGGAGTGTGTCTCGGGGTACCCAGCTGGGCACATTGATTCGCGAATTGCCGTTCTTGAACGGTAACGACGAGGGCTTCATTCTGGCAGCGTAGTAAGAACTGGAACTTAAAGATGGATAGAAGAATTCTGATTGCTTACCACTTGCTTGAAAGTAGTTCAGGTGCTTACCTAGAATGGTTAGCTAATGAATTAATATTAACTGCTAAAATTTGAATATAAGGATGCACTGCTAGTAATGCTATCTTGCAAGTATAAACCCACAAGCCAATTAGCCTTGCATATCCTTGGAGTCATTTTATTCCCTCCTGTCGGGTAAGTCTTGCTGAGTACAATTGAGTACTCAGGGTTTTACTTTCCCCTGTTGCAGGTAACAGGTGGATGCTAGTTGCTGACTCTTGTGTGTGGATACCTCCTGGTGGGCTCAGCGAGGAATTCCAATTACGCTACGATAGTATTTTATTTTCAATCTCTTTACCAAATATTTTGAAGAAAAGCTCTATCATGATTAATATCATCCTCATGTTAACTGCTTATACCTGTCATTGAATAATTGTTTATTTTCCGCTGCTATAATGATTAGATGTTACCAGAGACAACCTGTAAATTAAAATGAATCAACTTTTATTTTGCTACACTTTAATTATTCTTCTGCTGTTGTAATTCATAAGTCATACTCTGATCATATGTCAACTTAAGATATAAGAGATACAAGTTTATTGTAAGCTTTATTCCCTTATTTGTGATCCTGCTGAAAACTGTGGAGTTTCGAGTTCTCCCTCTGGGTGTGCTCGACAGAATCGATTAAATTAGTGCGCTCCCTTGGGTACTTAGTGTCTAATGGAAGACAAGTACTCTTGTGCGTGTATTAATTTAGACGGTTCTGCCACACCTCCGTAATCTGAGGAGGACGGGGCAGCACAAGGAGGACACACCACAGGCAGCAGAAGGCGAGGAGGGAGATGAAACACCCAATCTACTTTTGAAACATTGAAATACAACGTTTGCAACATATGTACAGAGACAAATGAAACACTTGATACATGCGTTTGCAACATGTATGTCGAGTATATGAAAACTCCAAATAAAAACACTTGCAACATGAAAAAACCACGTGCGGCAACATAAGAATGCATAATAGCTGAAACACATTTTGGCACATGCAACATCTGGATCAAAATGATTGCAAAATATACATCTAGAGACATGAAACAATTTGAATAAATGGTTGAAACATGTCTCTGAAACTATTGCAACACATGCAACATCTGTAACATTCTCCGATCTACTTTTGCAACATCCATATGATTTAACTGAAACATACCTTTGAAGCGTCCGAAACAATTGAAATATATAATTGCAACATAGAGGGAAAAAAGAGTGGCTCGGGAAGCGCCATGGCCTACGGATCTAAGGGCGTTGAAGCTCCCTATGTGGGAGGACGCTGGGTAAGGAGCAGCTTGGACAAGACCGGCGCCGCGAGCACCTCGGGACATCATGCCGACGAGTTACCCTGGCGGGGCGACGCAGCCGAAGCGCCCCGACGGGGGGATGCGCCGACGAGCTACCTGGATGGTGGCGACACAGGCGAGCTAGGCGGGCGGCACCAGCGAGATGCCGGGCAGGGCACGATGCAGCGCGGCGGCTTTGGCGGCGACGACGGCCGTCAAGCGGCCCGCCCGGGCCGTCAAGCGGCCTTGGGCGGGGGCAACGCAGTGAGCTGGGCGGGCTCGGGTAGGGGCAGCAGTGATGGCTCAGGGAGGGGCGATGGAACCAGAGAAAAGAGAGGAGCGGCTCATGTAGATTGGAATTGTAACGTCCCGCTTCTTCGAGGCCGGCCCCATTTACATCTGATTGCTTTAATAGGACCAATACTGCTCTCACAGACCAACACTAGTCTTTTCTGCGTACTTTGTCCTCACTCATGCGCACCTGGGAATGAATTTCCGATCGGTTACCCATACTGAAATTGCTCCAGGCCAAACACGCTTAACCTCGGGGTCTTTCGAGATGAACTTCCAGAAAAGAAATTACAACTTATCGGTATGAGTATCATATTAATCGTATTAAACCCTAGGCCACGGTGTTGCAGAAATGAGGAGGTGTAGAGATTTTTTTCTTTTTTTATTATTTATTAGGCGAGCGGACGTGAGCAGGATGGGCGGCGGGTGAGCCAACAGGCAGGTGCCATGTGTGGAAGACGACGGATGACCTAATCACATCATTACCGTTTTTAAAAACAAGCTACTCAAACATAAAGGATTCAACATGTATTGCACTTGCTCTATTGGTAAAGCTTGTCAGCTTCAATATCTTTGCATTTACTTCGCTTGAAAAAGTAGAGCAAATCTGAGCTTCTAGATATGTGTACAGTTTGGGAACTCAAACTTACCAGGATGCTGTGCTGATAACGACTTTGGACAAGTTTTGAGAGTCCTGCTGTACAGTTTTGTCATTCTCAATGGAATCGGAAGAGCTCAAGTTCCCTGTGGCTCTGATGAGAGTGCCAAAGAGCATTCTTTTCTTTTCCTTTTTTTTTTTTTTGATAATGCCCAAAATCATTTAGAAAAGCCTAAAGCAGTAACCATGCAGGCTGTCATTCTCCATCTAATGAACTCTGTTAAATGGTGTATTGAATAACAACTAGCAGCTTCTGAGTAAAAAGCCAATGCTGCAAAGCAAGTTGACAGATTTTCCATCTCACCAAAATTAGAGGAGACCAGTTTACTGTGAAATTCAGAATTGAAGATATGAGTATATGACAAGAGGAGCGTA
This sequence comes from Chrysopogon serrulatus, assembly GCA_015844335.1. Lineage (NCBI taxonomy): Eukaryota > Viridiplantae > Streptophyta > Magnoliopsida > Poales > Poaceae > Chrysopogon > Chrysopogon serrulatus. Next base: position 119,790 of record JADLZL010001780.1, on the reverse strand, counting down.
ACAAACAATTCAGATTCCAACATGTGACTTTCATCATCTTAGTGCTCTCAGTCAGTCAATGTGATTTTTCGCAGCATACCCATCAATAGCAAAATTTCTGGTTGCTGCTGGCAGTGTCAAGAGTATGCCATCAATTTATCCAAAAAAAGAAAGAAAGAACAGTAAGTCATCAAAGCTCAAGGGGCTTGCAATTACTTGGCAACCAAGGCGAGATCTGAAACGAGATAGTGTTAATTCAGCCCAAATAACAAGTTTTGTAGGATTAAGAAAATACACATTCATCTCTAGAAGCCCAAAAGCAAGGTCCAACGTATCATTTTCTTCATCCACAGGATCATCCAATTTGTTGTAGTAGATTACATCTTGATTCCTGAATCTGCCTTTCAGATCAAACTACACATATAGCTGTCTCAACTCATAAAGGTTTTGACATGTCAAGTCGATCATGCGACTCACATGCTCCTGGTAAACAAGGCAAAACAACAAGCGTTTCCGACTAAATCACAACAACTAGGAATTCACATTTTCTTTATCCTTAAAACCAACAAGAAATAGCTTTTACAGAAAGCAAACCGTCAATAGGTTGACCAACCAAAGGTGTATAATGGATGGATATATGAGAAGATAGCATGATAAGTTATCTAAAGCAATTTCCGATAGAAAAAAACTTGATATTACGTCTAAGGAGGCAAATGTAAACCCTATCTGAGTCCTCGAACCAAAAAAAAAGGTTACCATTTGAGTCCCTATAGTCTATTATCATCGTACATCAGGGATCCAAAACACACCATGTCAGCACTAGTACCTGAAATGGCCATGCCACATAGGCAGCTCCTAGATTACTCCATCGTGCCAACTGGCATGGGCATTCTGCGTCACTGTACGCGCGCGACGGGAGGAAAATTAAAGGAGGGGGCAGGATGATGCTGTTAGACATGCACTTTCGTTCACAGGTTGGTCAACAGCCATGACGTCTCGAAGCTGCACGTTGCTGCTGCTGCTCCGGCCGGGTCAGCGACGAGGACGTAGAAGACGCCGTGTGCCGCCGCTGGCTGCTGTAGTTGGACACCACCGTGTGAGAATCTCGCTCCCCGACACGCACCTTCACGGTGCCCGGCCGGCTTCGGGTAGCACGTCGACACTCGACATGCATGCCGACGATGATATATGCAGAGCCCACCTCGTCGCTGTAGACGATCATTGGGGTTGAACTCGCACAGCAGACGCCGTCCTACATGTGACCAAGCCCAGGCCGTACGTCGTACGTCGTCGCCATGGAAGAAGAACATTAATGGTCTTATACATTGGTCACCTTCACGCGGCACTACCTGCTTTAATTGGTCACCTTCACATGCACGCAGTCGCTAGCTCTTGGTCCTCTTCTCTACGCTAGCTGCTGCACTCCATTTCATACTCGATCGACCATGCAACCCACAGGCCACATGCATGGGTCTATGAGTGACGTCCAAGACATAAATCCTGACGGGTACAACGGCGGCGGCGTCACTCCGGCCAGTAGTCGAGCCACACGACGGCTGCGTCGGTCCAGGGTCGAGCCACAATACGTACGGTGTACCGGAAGAAGAGCTTCCTCTTCGATCTTGCCGTGACAAACCCGTCCTCCACCTTGCATGCATAGTCGTCGCGGCGATGCCGCGGCCGTGTTGGTCCACAGTCACGCTGTACAGGTCGCACCTACACTCGGTGCACGCCAGCTTGTCCACCGCGCCGCGCGTGTTCAAGGCGTGCACGTTCAGCATCCACCTCTCCACGTACCCGTCCGGTGCCGCCGGGTCGCCGGCCTCGATGGCGTACGGGTCGGGCACCATGCTCATCGTCGCGGTGCGCCGGGCCGGGTCTCGGACCCCCCAGGCCCTAGCCTGTAGTACTGCCCGTGCGTGTCGTCCTCGCACACGCCGGCGTTCCGCGCCGGGATTGTCCTAGCGTTGTTGTTCGGCGCGGCCAAGTACCGCCGCACCACCCAGTGATGGAGGTACACGTAGGTCTCGTGGAGTGGCACGGGCCGCCGAGCTCGTCGACGACCTCGCCGCTGAAGCTCTTATTGAGAGCCATGTGTCCCTCGGGAAGGCAATGCCGTGGCAGTACTTGTCCGCGACGGATCGGAGCCGGCCGGGCCACAGGAAGAAGGGCGGGGACAGGAACGTCGCGGATTTCAGCAAGCGGCCGCCGCCGGCTCTCACCTCGAGCGCTTCCGGCCGTTCCTCTGCGGCAGCAGCCGTTGACACCGCACAGCTCCATACCGCCCGTGTGCCTGCGTGCAGCAGCGCCCTACTCTTCATTTTCCTCCCGTTGCTTCTGCAGAGTACCGCGGCATGCCCACGCCGGCCGACATAATGCCTTGACTAGCTAGGAGCTGTGTGGCACGGCCACATCAGATGCTGGCGCTGATATGTCAGGTTTTGGATCGTTTTTTTTTTTTTTTTTGACAAGAGGTTTTGGATCGTTGATATGTGATGATAATAGATTAGGGACCTAGATGGTTACTTTTTTAGTTCGAGTGCCTATATGGGATTGGGAATGAACCAAAAGTTTAAGGACCTATTGTTCATTTTACTCAAACAAAATGAAAAAAGCTTTTAAAAGAAGCAAATGACCTTCAAGTTCTATGTCATTCTCATGAGAGGATCAGAGCCTCTAGCATTGATATTCCAATAGGAACTTTAACAAGCTTTTCCGCAGCATCCTTATCAACAAAAGTCACAGATATTCTGCAAAGCAGAGACTACAGAGCAGCCGCTCATAAGGCAAAAGTATACGCAACACATAAAATAATCCAAGAGAAGAGGGCAACAATCCTGAAATTTGTTACGTTAAAAAAAAAAAAAACAATCCTGAAATTTGAACATAAAATCAGTTCAAGAGAAAGAGGCAATAAGTCTCGATCTTTGAGTTTACGTTGTAATTAGTTGATGGAACATGTAGTGCATTCATAGTTCATACTTGAGATGGCAGGAACAAAAATCAACTAAGAAGAAAAGTGAAACTGATAGACCCTAAATGAATGCCTTACACAAACTTGTAGAACTGCCGCAAATTTGTCTTCAAAAACCAGATGTTTCAGCAATTTATAATATATAGTGTTATCCAGAATCTCAGACGATTCTGGCTACCATCAAGAGGGATAAATTCCATATATTTATGAAATGAGAAATTTTACGGCGTTTGGAAATAATATGAGTCATCCATCTCTTTAAATCGGATGATTTAAAAATAGGTGGAACCAAGTGAAAGGAACTTAAGTTGTGGGCCGGAACTAAAACCACGTGGATCCAGAACTAGCTTCTAATTAAATTTGAAGGGTATAACAGTATTTTTACGCCATACTCACCACCACCCTTTCTTCCTCAGAGCCGGCGGGCTGCGCCTAGCTGGTCTTGTTGTGCAGAGCTTGCTCTATTAAGCAGACACTGCTGATACTCCTCTGTCCTTGGTAAGCCTCGGTGAGGATTCTCGTGCCCCTGCGACCTCCTTATCTCCTCAATCTTGCTCCATATCTTCGAAACAAGCCCTTCCAGAAATTCGGCCATACGCGGCAATTCGCGCCGATGCCGCCAGCTCCGGCAAATACGAGGCACATCATCGAGACATCGACGCAAGCAGCCGGCCGTGTGCGTGCTCTGTTTTGCTCTGTCCGTTGCTTGCATAGTGATGTCACCTTGTTATCATGCCTACGCAGTATACGTAACGTAACGTAGTTACATAATCTGAAGAAGCATCTAGCTTGTTGCGTAGGACGACGAGAACTTGCAGGCAACCCCCTCCCTCCTCCAAGCATCGCGATTAGCAGATGACGGGACGGGGCGATGGGGCGGAGGCCGAGAGCGCGAGGGCGGAGGCCGAGGGCAGCCACACGGGGTGCTGGATGCGGGCGTTGACAGCATCATCACGATTCACGCATCGGATCTTTCACATTCGAAGTTCACGGCCGCGTCGAGTTCGTGGTGGGGTGATGTAAGATCGTGGGGTGGGGCTGTTGGGCTGCCTAAACTACCCCTAATTACTTTTCCGGCTCCAAATAGTTTTTTAGGGAGGAACCAGTAGTTCCACCCAAGCACCGTAACAAAGCTCGTAGAGAAAGCCTGTCTAGTTAGAGTGTGAGCAGTGGAATTAAGTTGCCGATGGATGTTGAAGATCTTAGTCTGGCTCCATCATGCATAGTTCCCGAAAACCTGGGTAAAAGGTTTTTGATTCTCCAGTCTGGAGGTTTGATTCTCTAGTCTGAAGGATGGTTTCGTTCTGGAGAGTTGAGAAAGTGAACTAACTACTGGCAATCTGATAGAAATGTGGTGTCATTGAAATTTAGGGTGTCATTGATTGTTGCTGCAAGTGTATGTTGCAGCCATTGCTTCCACCATATGAGTACCGTGTGCACACCTGAAGCTTGAGCTTTGATGTAAATTGTCTGTGTTGGTTGTACCTGTGGGTTGACAAAGAAAACCCCTAGCCCCGCCTTTCTGGGAATTAATTGTACTTGTTTGATCAGGTTGTAAGGCAACATCTGTATATCATCTGATTCCTTGGATTAGGGCCGACAACTGTACCGTGTGCACACCTGAAGCTTGAGCTTTGATGTAGATTGTCTATGTTGGTTGTACCTGTGGGTTGACAAAGAAAACCCCTAGTCCTGCCTTTCTGGGAATTAATTATACTTGTTTGATCAGGTTGTAAGGTAGCATTTGTATATCAACTGATTCCTTGGATTAGGGCTGACAACTGAATTGAGTACCTGTCCATCCTGGGGTGTGTGCCTGCGTGTTCGGCTCATCTTGATGCACACCTACAATGTAGAGTTGTGTACCGTGTTGTGTAGAGTTGCGTACCTTGTTGGGGGTGTGTAGACTGCCCTGTTATTGAGGAGCATACAACATGGCATGATCCACCCTATGTCTCAGACCTAGAATCTGCACACCCATATGCTCCTCAACAAAAGAAAAACACAAAGATGTTTAAGGAATCATCTATTCACAATGCAGATTATAAACAATGTCTTAAACTATTCAAAATAGAGGCTAAAATACAATTTGATTGTGCACTTGATAGAAGAGATCTCTAATGGGAAAAAGACATCATTCAGGTAGAAATAATGAAGACTTTCCTTAGGCCGTGATTCCTTATGTGACTAGGTGTGAGCAGCGCAAGTGACATGGTATCTACAACTCCTATATTTTTAAACCTTCTCTAGTCTATTATCTTGATCCTGATTGGTTGAGAGTTTAAGAATGACATCAGCTGACATCATCAGAGGAGTTACCTCCACTAATAAGGCTCATTTATCTTCCACTAGCTATTTCTTTTGAAATATAAAAAAGTCGTAGCACCTAAACCAAGTATCGTAATTAAAATCCAATTGTACTATAGTGTTCCTTGCAATAAACTCTTCAAAACAAGACTCCATATGAATATATTTCGATAATTTTTTTGCAAAAATTTAAACCATTTTTATAAAAATTTAAACTGTTTCTAAGCAAAAATCCGTTTGTAAATAAAACCTAGCAAAACTATATATCACATGGATTACATGTAGTCCTCCAAAACATGCGTATAGATGAGATTTGGGTAATGCCCAATTCAAATAATCTATGAATACATACAACCTCCGCAATTGACCTACTACATCCATATATATGTATATATTAATTCATAGTTTCAACCATTGTAAACTTTTTATATTTTTACTTCATATCCGCAGCAACGCACGAGACATCCTACTAGTTTTTAGAAACCATAGTACAGTAAAATCTTGCACTGAGAATGGTTTTATAGAAAAAGTGAAACTTCGTGCTCTCAAGAGTGCATAAGCAACAGTGCAACAATTGTTTATCACAGTCAAGCAAAAGTGAAAAATGTGGGTCTTCGACAGGCCACTAGTACACAAAGGGGTTATAGTCCTGGTTGGGAACACCCTTTAGTCCCGAGTATCCCAACTGGGACTACGAATCCGGGACTAAAGGTCCGGTTTACAAACCGGGACTAAAGGCTCACCAGGTGAAAAAATAAATATTGTGGTGTATGTGATTCGAATCCAGTACCTCTCGTCTCGCACATAAAGTCCTTATCCTTACCAACTCAGCTGTACACCGCATGTGACACAGTCCTGTATACTCTCCTTTTAAATTGATCCATGGGGGACATTTAGTCCCGGTTGGTAACACCAACCGGGACTAAAAAGTCGATCTTTAGTTCCGGTTGGTATTACCAACCGGGACTAAAAGTTGAGGACCTTTAGTCCGGGTTGGGAACACCAATCGAGATTAAAGATCAACCTTTAGTCCCGGTTAGTATTATCAACCGGGATTAAAGAACCTTTAGTCCTGAACATAAAAAATACCGAGACTAAAGTTGAATTTGTACATCGACCAAAGGCTTGTTCTGTAGTAGTGGGCGCCACCAACTTAGGGTGCTTGTTTAGTGAGTCGTAACTCTTAGCTGGTCTAGTAGACTAGCATACACAAGTAGCTTAAACTGTGTAATATCCAGTTAAGTTCCCCAGTGCATGCAAATGAATTCCGTATTGTTTGAGTGTGACTCAAATTTTCATTCTTCTTGATACAAATATACGCGGCTTTGTTGCGTATCGGAGAAGAAAGAAAATACTGTATGGAACAGTTTCTTATCTTATTTAAAAGGATGACTGGCTGAAGGACCTATATAGAAATACACTGTCTTTGGAGGGGGAACGCGCACCCCTGCTCTCACTTCTCTCACTGCTTGTGGCCCTGCTGCATGCGTTAGATTCCTTCTTCACCCCCGAGAAGAAAAAAGGTGGGAGCGTCTGCTCCCGGCAACGTCACCCACGACCGCTCTCCTCACCCGCGGCCGCTCTCCTCACATCCTCAAGAAAACGGGAAGAAGGCTTGTCCTCTTGATTGCACAGCCGCCGCCACAGCCGCCGCCGCCGCCGAGCACGAGGACGCGAGGAGCTCGCTGCCGCGGCCGAGTTGGACCCCATGGCGCGCAGCAGGTAACACCACCCCGCTTCCAAACCCAACCCCATCCCCAATCCCGTCCCTTCTATCTGAGCGTACGTGTGCCTCCGTGGTCGAGATCGCGGTAGCATCTTGCATTGTGCCGTTTGCTGCCTTGCTCGCTAGTGCTTCCTGCGCTGTCTCCCGAGCTCGCGCGGATCTCCCCAATCCACACGGCACACGGCAGTGGGAGGTCGAAGAAACCCCCGGCCCCTGTGAGATGGAGGGGAAATCTTTTTTCTTTTTTCTTTCCTTCCCACCCAGCTGGCCGGCTCCTCCGGGCAGAGCAAATCAAGTCCAGCTTGCCTGCCGGCCACCAGCTCCTAACCATCCGACGGCGAGGCGAGGCGAGAGGAAGAGAGAGGTGTCTCCACCCTCCAAAACCCCCGTTTTTTCTAAACCCTATTGCATTAACCCAAATCAAGATGCTTTAACAGGAGGACGGCAAAGGCCCATCCCGACTGCATGGCTTACCGCCGAGCGATGGCTGCGAGGAGAAGCGTCCTCCATGTCATCGTGAAGATAATCGAGAAGGACGAGACTGGGGAGGACAAAATTTTCATCAGGACAGGATCTTCATTCGTGATTAAAGTCGATCTCCAGGCCCAGCAATCCTTTCTGCTCACATCACATCATGTGGTGAGCGGCCGACTGAACCCTGGTGATGGACTGCGCGTGAGGATGATGCTTCCGGGGGGGATTGAGCAGTTCCCCGCCAGTATCATTCACAAGAACAGTTCCATGGACGTCGCCATTCTCAGGGTGCCAGGACTGACAGCAGCAACCCCATTGAGGTTCTCAGCGGAGGATCCCATTGCCGGGGAGGGTATTGCCGCTGTTGGGTACTGCAACCCGGACGATCTCTTCGCTGGCAACAGTTTTTGCAGGATTCCTGCCATCTCACCAGGGCGTGTCAGGTGTGTTCGTCTGTGCTACTTGCGGCTGCAGCTGCTTTGATCACAGTTGTTGTGGCTATGTTATTTGGCTGGCGGGTGCAGCCTCTAATCTCTAGCCAGGTCTTATGCAGACACTGATGTAATTATTATTTTTTGTTTGAAGGGGGACTATCAGGTACTACTATCATCACCATATCTGGCTGGACAATGTTCTCCTGACTTCCGTTTGTATGGAAGGGATGTCCGGTGGGCCGATTTTATCGAAGAGAGGCGTCGCAGGGATGATTGGTACTTCTGTAGTTGACTGCACTTATGGTATTCATCCCAACACGATTTTAGGAGTGTTGAAGAGGTTTCTTCATGCTCGGACACAGGTATGCATGACAATTGCATTGGCTCACGATGTCAATTTGTATTGGCTCACGATATAAGTGGCTCTACCCCTTATGCATAAAACATCTCCATTTTCATCAACATTCATGAAGCTCACGTGTAACTAACACTTTTCTTCTTACTTCAGGACATGACAATTCAGGATGCGATCGATCGGATCGCATGATCTACTGTGCCTTCTCCGTGGTGAAGGGCGGAAGGTGTTCACCGGCTTGAAGAAGCACAGAAAATGCCCATCACATGATTGTAGTATCGAATCAATTTGCTCTAGACCTTTTCTGCTCTGTACCTTCTTTGCATTTTGCAAGATTTTTTGATTCTGGCCTCTCAAGCTTACCAAACAGCACCCCCGAGTAAGAAGGCTTTCTTTTCACGGCAAAGGGAACTAGGGAAGGGATTGAGACCTCATGCCGACTGAGTCAAATACCAGCGGCAGCTTGTTGGCAGTCACTTACTGGGTTGACTTCACCTGCAATTTTTTTATGTGTATCTGGTGAACATTTTGCAATTCTGGTAACCTAGGTTAAAGGAATATATTTGATCTTAATGAACTTTACTGGATGCTCACTTTGGAAGCTGTTGCTATCCAGCATCTACCGGATTATCAGATTGCCCTTTCTTTCCCTACGGGGATCGTCACGCCTTCCTCTGAGGTCAGGTTCAGGTGGAGAGCACAGACAGAGCGATCAGATGTGACAGACACCATGCCAATAAGGCCGCAAGGAACATGCGTGTAGTCAGGTGCAGGTGAGGGCAGCACGTTTGGGCGGGCGAGAATCATGCAAGGACGTTCCATCGTCAAGCAAACCACGTCAACTCTGTTCATAACACGCAACTAGTAGCACTATAATTGCGCTTCGCCGCGTACGCGACAGCCTATAAACGCGCCTCGCCTGTGTAAGTTATTTTAGCATAGAAGTGTGCGGCACTTCTTTATTCAAAATTTACGCATCCTATTCTTAGTGACCCGATGAAACACATGGAATTCAATGCCGTTGGATGGATGTTACTCTAATTTCAAATCGAAATTGTTTTGGCTTTTCTTTCTAGGTATATAGTTTTGGCTACGTATAGACATATACTCTTTTGTTTCAACATATATAAGTCGCTTTGAAATATTTTATCAAGATATAATGTACTCCCTTGTTCCAAAAAAACCATGTCTTGTGTTTTGTGCTACAAACTTGACTCAATTTGTAGAAAAATATGTGTAACATTTGTTCTCCAAATAAATTATTAAAAAACTAGATTTAAAGACCTTTTCAGTGATACTAATTATGTAATATAAATATTAATATATTTTCAATATGTATTTAATCAAAGTTGATTCCCAAGAAGCGAAAACGATGGTCTTTTGGGAGGGAGAGAGTATGCCATAACTAATATAATTCTATGAAAACAAGTCAAAGTGATTTATAATTTAGAATAAAGGGAGTAATAAATCAAAGTGCTTTATAATTTAGAACTGAGGGAGTAGGGGGTCTCTACGTACATAATAAAAAGCCATTGTATCTTGAAAAGTGAAAAAAAAAAGACATAATTTGGGAAGAAGGGTGTCCCTGATAATTTTTCGATGGTTTTGTTTAAGGCAATGCAGACATTTATTTTGGGTCGAATAACATCATCTGTGTAACAGTTACAAACATGTGATCATGTAATGTAGGACAATAGAGTTTGTTGGGTATGGAAACATATTAGCTATGCCAGTAGCAGCAAAAATGAATATGGTAGAATACAGGTACATGATATAATTTACATATAAGCAATGCCATTATATCAGGCAGATACCATCTTCCATTGCAATCCCAGTTCCGAACTCACCTATCCTTTGGTCTTGCTAACCCAAATTGCAAGAACTTGGAACAGTACTGCTCCACCAGCGTCTTATCCACGCCTCCTTCCTCAGTAGGTTCTTTGCTTGTCCTTTTTGAAGACTTTTCTCTCTTTTGCTGTGCTTGACTGTCTTTTCTGTTTTTCCTTTGGAGCAGCTGCCTGATCACGCTCACTTGGCACAGCTGCTGCATCAAATGAAACAGGTAACCATTGAACATCAATTCACTGCAGTAAAACTGGAGAAATTATTAAGAAGTACCATCATGTACCAACACAAAAAGCCTACATTCTGAGCAGTGTTTGGGGTTGCATCTGTTAGACCTCGGTCCGGCAGAACAGTCCCCACATTTGACTTCCTTTCTCTCTTTGCCGGTCTTGCACTTCGATCTCCAGGAACTAGAGGATCCTTGGCTGACCCTTCAACAGAATCGGATGTTTTAGATGGTCTAATGTGTGATTTCCGCTTGTGTCCTTTGCTGGAAGTCCTGCTGTTTTTCTGCAATTATGGCCTTCACTTGCAGGTTGATCCTCTGAAGGGGTCTGCTGAACTTCTGCAGTTTCTGCTGCTGACTTGCGATGCCGTTCCACTCGAAGACATCATATGGTAATTGAAGTAAACAAGAATCATATGGTAATTGAAGTAAGTCCTGCAAGTCCTGCAGGGGATGGCAGTAATAATTTAAGTTAGAGGTGTTTACAGAATCATATGGTAATTGAAGTAAACGAGAATAGGTGAATAATAGTAGATGCTTGTTGAAACAACAAGTAAGCTAGATAAGACTTGTCATGTTAGTGCAAGAGATCAATTTTTCCTACTGAAGCATTACTCTTCATGAATCATGACATACACTGCATTCTACTTTGGCAAAGACAAAATAGTCTACAAAGAAGAAACAAGAAAACCCTTAAAAAAAAATCCTGAAATCATGTATAACAATTGCATTTTTTACAGGGAAAACCAGCATGAGGCCAGAAACTCAAAGCTCAAGATTGAAAACTGACATCGCTGAAGACATCATGTTTTTGCATCGTCCATACAGGGATCAAATATAACCTTACTCAAATGCATAACGATTGCAAAGGCCTTGGATCAAAACAGGAAGGGTGCCATAGACAGATTATAACCATAAGTAGTGGTTAAAAGAGCACATGGAAATTGCAAATTTGGTACATGATGAAAAAGTAACTCAAAACACAAGCAGTACCATCACAGCTCAAAGATTAACCCTGTAATCATGTACAAGCCTAAGATAAACCCTTTGACGTTGCCAGGTTATCAGCATCATCACTCAAAAGAATAATAATCCAAAGTATGTGAATATGAAAAGTGCAAACCATGGAACTCCATTTCCTCTTTGGGAAGTGGATAGTTTACAGATACAACTGAACCAATCTCTCGAGCTTGACGGAAAACCTCGCTTGCCATGGAAGAGTCTCGCAGGCCACCAAAAATCACCGTCACTGCAACCCTTTATAATATATAATGACAGCAGAATTGCCAATCAACCCAATGGGGGAAAAATGTAATATCCTTAAATAACTATAATAAAGATGTTAAATGCTACCAAAGCCTCCAAGTATAGTTATAATTAACTGATTCCAGCTTATCCAAAAAAAAGTTACAGATAAAATAAAGTAGATGGCAACCAAGAATTACTAAGAATGAGTCTGATGATGGCGCCAATTTTGACCTATAAAACATATGACAAGTTAGATTTGGGTGATGACTTCTTCTGAAGTAAAATATTGCAGTACACACCTTTGCTTTTCAGAGGTCGCCAATGGGAACTTCCTTTGATAACATAGCATCCTTTGATAACAGATGTGGTTGCTCTGATTCAACAAAACATTTGCATCAGTATTGGAAACTCTAACCATGGCATAAACATAAAACATAACAAACCTGGATCTGTTTTACAAGATTACCCCCTGTGCTTTTCAGCAGGAGTCTCGTCTACTTCATTTTTTGCATTCAGAGTCCTTCACTTGCACTGCTCACAAGCAAATAAAACACAAGACTATCGGATCCACAATCTACTGAGCTTCAGCAGCAACAAACTGTTAGGAGAGGAGCCTTACTATTCTCTTCTTTTGCAAACGTTCCTTCAGTGGAGCACGATTCATTGCTAGCTTAACTCTGGTTTTCCTACCAGCAACAGGAAATCCATTCTTTTGTTGAATAGCTCTATCAGCATCTTGAACAGTTGCACTGGCATATATGGGAACACATTACATTAACCAAATCATCGCTTAACAGTGTCAATGAAAACTTTATTCCCAGATTTTTAGCAGCAGCACACTTATACATGAAACAATCATAACAAACACGGGGACAGGTACCAATACGATTAGTTTATATCATTTGATCACTCTGGTCTAACCTCTACTCTCTAGTGAATCTTAAGTTATATGGTCTACGGTCAGCAAATTTGCTAAAAATAAACTCTTCTAAGTTCTGTTATATGGAGCAGTATAGTCTATGTACAGTACCACAGGATGTGCAGGTTCATGAGCCACTTAAGACAGTGACATAGATGGATTTATGGTTAACATCTAGAAACAATCGGCTCAACGGAGCTTCACATCATTCGCTCAAAACTGCACCTCGATAAAAGCATAAATTAATCCCACCAACATTGGCGATTCCTGAGAGCACTTACAATTGCACGAACCCAAAGCCTTGACTATTCTCTAATCCTGAGGTAAAGCAACCACAAATGTAGAATTAGTCAATGATACCACTCCCGACTAAACAGCAACCGGATTCGTACAGCTCACCTTCCTCCGCGACCATAAAGCAGCGCCGCACTGGGACAACCTCGCTAAACACCGCCTCGAGCTGCACAACAACAAAACGCTTGATTCTGAGCGACGACCGCGGAGCGAGGTAGCAATTGAGCACTCGGCAGCTCGTGCTTACATCGGAGGACTTGAAGGTGTAGGGGAGATTGGAGACGAAGGCTGTGTCCTCCGCTAGCACCGCCGGTGGCCGCGTCGCCTTCCGCGGCGGGTTCTCCATCGCCGCCGCCGCGCTGCTTCCGCTTGCTTCCTCGTCAACGCTGTCCCGTGGGCTCGGGCTTGATCGTCAATGTTTTGGGTCGGTCGATTTTGAATGGCTGGGCTTTCGTAGGGGCAAGGTGAAGGAACGGCCCGCTGAGGACTTTTCTTTGGGAATCTATAACTACTATAAGCCTAAACCCCACTAAACTAATTCTCTTGATTGTGATTGGTTGAGCCTTCAAAGGTGATGTCATCATACATCATCAAGGGAGTTACCTCCACTAAAGCTAATTTATCTCCCACTAGCTATTTCTTTTGAAATAGAAAAAAAGTCATAGCACCTAAACCAAGTATCATAATTAAAATCTAATTGCACCATGGTGTTCCTCGCAATAAACTCTTCAAAACAAGACCCCACATGGATATATTTCGATAACTTTTTTACGATTCACTAATGCCGAGTAATAGATGAGCTGTGGATGAGACTTCTTTACGCATTATCATTATCTGTCTTTATCGATTGAGACTCATGGTCACGGATGTATTGAGTTGTTTTATTTAGTTTGATTCCACTTTTCCACCTCTTTTTTCCATGCGTTGTCAAGTAGTCATGTACAATTTTATAAAATTTAGATTTTACATTTTAATACTTATATGATCTTTTGCACAATAGCAATAGCGAAGAAAATGCATATTGTAATTTATGAGTTGTCCAATAGCAAGCTAGTCTGCTTATCTTTTCAAATTATACCTAAAGTCCGTTCTAAATATTTCGTGCGCCATAATGTAGTATGAGAGCTATTACTTTGCTAATTCCCCGAAGAACGCTGGGAATTCCTCTAGTTTTTTAACTAGTGGACTTTTTTTTTTATAGATTTTAACCAAATATACACATTTGTGAAACCAAATAGGTATACCATATGTTGCATCAAAATAAAATGTATATTTCAAATGGAAAATAAAATAGGCAGTGCAAATGTCCCCCTATTACTTCTTAGCCTAATGAAGGGATGTTCAAACCATACATTGCCCTCAATACTTTCTTTTAATGTGACAACATTTCTAATGATGTTATATACAAAGATCTGAATCTAGATTTCTAAATAGAGCCTGTTCTTGGAGAATGTCTTTTGGTTTTATGGTTGAAGTGTAAATTTCAGTCTATTTATTACATTCAATATAACCTTTAAAGTTAGCAGTTATGTCACATGCAATTGATACTGTATTCCCTGCATAAACTGTGTAGCCTCTAAAGTTTCAAAAAATCAGCAATGGATTCTCTTTGTTCAGTCATAACAGTCCAGAACACAAGCACTTTTGTTGCCTATAGAATTCCCTACATAAATTGCTGACACTACTGCTTCCTACTCTCCATCCGAACACTGCACAACCGTTAGCAATGGCAGAATTTTTTAAAAAGAGCAATGGCAGAATTCACAGAACACAAAACAAGCACAATTTACAGAACACAATGCTTTCAAATGCAGCAGCCTCCATGCATCCGTCTAAGCACAGTGTTATGGGCTTAGCCCTTGTTCAGATTCAAAAAGTTAGAAAAATTGAAACTGTAGCATCATTTCGTTTGTATTTGGTAATATTATTCAATTATGGACTAACTAGGTCTAAAAGATTCAGCTTGTGAATCAAACTGTATAATTAGTTATTTTATATTTATATTTAATGCTTTATAAATACGGCTAAAAATTGATGTGATTGAGAGAGAACGAAAAAATCTGAAATTTTGAGGGAAAAAGAGAAAGGGCTTAGTTGGGCCCTCGGTCGGGCCTCTGTCGTACGGCCTGCTAGATGAGTCTGTGAGATGGCCATTGGATCCAGCGAACGGTGCAGATCGTCCGACTGCAGAGAGCAGCCAGCCTAGTCGACGCGACGTGGAGGATTCCAAATCCCGCAGCCCGGCCGGACAGCCGAACAGGCTGCCGCCACGGCGCCACCAGCCACCGGCCACAGCAGCCAGCTCGCGTCGAAGAAGACGACGCAGCTCCCCCGCCAAAAGGAACACAAGGGAGTGGTATGGAGAGGGGCGCCGCCACCGCCGCCGCGGCGCTCGGCTGCGCCCTCCGCTCCCCTTCTCCGTCCCCTTCCCCGGCTCCCCGGTGGCCGACTCTTCTCCGCTGCCCCCGCCGCGGCCCGCCCGGGCCTCCCCGCTCCCTCCTGCCGCCCGCGCGGCGTTTCAGGTGACGAGCTGTCTCCACTCTCCTGTCCTTGTTGTAGGGGGAGCTGCTCCGCGTTTCCTCTCGGCCGGTGTCAGCGTGCGGTTGCTACTTGCTCGATGTTAGACGAAACAGCTGTTCCATCGAGCATTTCTTTGGTTCTGTCTATACTGGAATAGACGATAAGCTTGCAACATCCGAACCTGAGGACCAGAATACTAGTGAAATTTGATTGTGGGGTTAAATCTCTATTATGAGCCATAATAAGCTTTTTAAAAGGCACGGGAATTTCTGTGCTTTGACATTCTAGCGCTAGCAAACAATAATTTGGGATTTGATGTAAGTAGCTGAAGTTAGCTTGTCTCGTGGACATGGGAGGTTGGGTCTAAAGATGTAGTAAGAATTACATTAGTATGCTTGTGCAATTTGGGAATGCTATGTGTTATGTTGCTGCCCCGAAAGGCTCTATCACATACTACCGCCATTTCAAATCATAAGTCGTTTTGTGGTGTCCTAAGTCAGGCTTATTTAACTTTGAAGAAGGTTTTAGAAAAATATATTAACATCCACATTATTAAACAGATGTACAATCAAAATGTTTGCCATGGTTTAATTAATATACCTTGTTTGATTTTTGTAGATGTTCGTGTATTTTTCTGTAAACTTGGTCAAAGTTAGAGAAGTTTGACTTAATACAAAGCTAAAACGCCTTACAATTGAAATATAAGTTAGGCTGTTTTCCATGTCAGGTCAACCCCACAATTTGACTTTTAGATGTAGGAGCTTTCAGCCAAGCTAGGCTGTTTTCCATGTCAGGTCAACCAAAAGGGAGGTGTGGCCGTATGGGCAAAGGGGTTTGAAATATAAGTTACAGCCACTATATATAGTGTGTGCCTGCCCCATGGGCAATTTTTTAATTTTAGAGCCACCATATATGGTTTACTGGTTCCCTAATTGTTTACCAATGCAACTTAGGTAGCCCTAAAGGTTGGCTATCACTTAAAATTTACTTCTTTGAACTTCACATAAGATCCTTGGTCCAAATTGGAGTATGGGAAGGAACCTACCAATTGCTTAAGACTGAAAAATTATCATCTCTTAACACTATGACTCCTACTTCCTTATCAAAATGAGAAATATTTTTGAGTGTGCGTTAGTACATGTTCTCAGTTTGGTTATTATGGATAACGCTTTAGTCTTAAATTGTTATTATCTTTCAGATTTTGTATGATGCACTTATGTACTTCAATCAAAGCAGGCCTCTAGACATGAAGGGACAGAGTAGGAACTCACTGAAGACCTTCAGCTCATCTGGACACTCGGGGGTTAGACTAAACAATGAAGATTTCATCAAAGATAAGCTCCTAATAGATTGTGGAGAGGATCAAGATTGTGTACTTGGTAAGTTCTATATGGACAATTTTTTGAACTGTTCAAGTTACATCATGCGCCTCTAGAAGGTGATTATTGGCTTATTGCGGCCTAAACTGTTCTGCATGTAACTGTTCACTCATAATTGAAGTTAACAAAATATACTCTATGCTTTTCTATGCAAACTAAACACATACTTTGATTTTATATGAGGTTGGTATTGAAGTCACTGCCCTCCTACTTTTGTGTAAAGGACATTTAGAGCTTTATATACCTCAAGATTTCATGCCTTTAAAAAACTCAAACTCATCGTGTTAGCAGTTCTACAGTCTGAGCACAACAAATTTATAAAAAAAAGAGTAGAACAAACCTTGCAAATTTAGCCATAAAAGTAAGTGAAACATGTTATTTTGAGATATGTAGATACATTCTCTGGAAGACCCGAATAACCACTCAACAAAAACTGAAGGATTTTATTGCTTAGCCATGATCTCTGCATTAGCAAGTGATACTTAGTCGTACTTGAATATTAGAGTCCTACAGTTTTAAATTCGACAACCTGCTTGATAAATAGTGCATTTTTAGGCCATATGTCGTGCAAAAAAGTAAATTGGGCAATTTTACGCCCCCCGGTCATAAAGTAATATAGAAATTTTTATATTTTTGTTTGAATGCAATTTTTCTCCTTTATGTGCGAATATCACTCATCAGTGCTGCAAGTTAGTCCATATTTGGAATGCAAGTATAGAAACTATACTGGTATAGCATAATAGCATATATAGTTATACGCACATAAGAATGGCACTGGATACAGCCCATATGGTACAAATTAAATATGGTAGAAAAACTGAAGGATAAGGCAACCACTTAGTCAAAGTTTCAGGTTTCTATAGTAAAAGTTGTGGTGTTTGTTCGCTGTTTCCTGCTGTTACACTTGTTCCTACTAGCTGTTAAAACTTTTGTCGTCACTCTATCTCTATCCTCTCAATTTTGTTATCCCTCTGTCCTGAAATATAAGGTATCCAAGTGATTTTTAGACAATTAAGGAGCTTGGCAAAAGACCGTGCCCCTCACTAATTAGGATAGAGGGAGTAGTCAGTTGTTATTTTCCTTAAATATTTGGCTAGTTGTTTGAGATGATCCCAAGTTTAAAAGGAACCTTAATATTTCTTGAAAAAAGGAAAGAGGGGAGAGGAAGGGGGTGGGGGGTGTTGAGGTTTAAGAATCCCTTGTCCCTTGTATCTTGGTACAAATTTTGAACTCTGGAATATGGATCCCTTATATTTGAAACGGAGGGAGTGGCTTGATCAAATGTTCTTGTAATTATGAGATTTGATGCACACTTCTACTGTTAAATGCCTTTCTGTTCTTATGTGTAAGTTCCTCCTGTATTCCATACATGTTTTAGGTGGCATAGTTGCCCTGGGAAAGTTTGATGCCCTTCACATTGGTCATCGGGAATTGGCAATGCATGCTTCTAAATCAGGGACTCCTTTTCTTCTTTCTTTTGTGGGAATGGCCGAAGTACTTGGCTGGACATATAGGTGAGCATAAATGAAACTTTCACAATTTCCTATTAGAGACTTAGTTTTGGCAATCATTAAG
Organism: Chrysopogon serrulatus; assembly: GCA_015844335.1. Lineage (NCBI taxonomy): Eukaryota > Viridiplantae > Streptophyta > Magnoliopsida > Poales > Poaceae > Chrysopogon > Chrysopogon serrulatus. Next base: position 101,535 of record JADLZL010001780.1, on the reverse strand, counting down.
GTAAATCAGGGAGGGCTTTACGTGACTATTTCCTTCTGTACAGGCCTCCTGTAGTTGCTCATTGTGATCGCAAGCGTGTCCTTTCATCTTGGGCTCCATACTGTAGGAATGTGGCACCTCTTGAATATCAAGTTGAGTTTTCAAAGGTCAGGTCCCTGTCTCCACGACAATTTGTTGAAAGGTTATCAAAGGATCTTAGAATAAAAGGTGTCGTGGCAGGTACAAATGTTATTTTCTACTGCAGGCTCAGCACTGTGCATTACCATTGTGCCCCTTCAATGATTTATTTGTTCTTGTACAATGACAGGTGAAAATTACAGGTTTGGTTACAAAGCATCTGGTGATGCAGCTGAGCTAGTGAAACTATGTGAGGAATTTGGCTTAAGTGCATTCATTGTACGCTCTGTCATGGACACAGCAAAAAGATCTCATAATGGAGTTTCAGCCGCTATAAATTCGAGTGATAAAGGACAGGTTTCTTCCAGCCGTGTCCGCCATGCATTAGCTATGGGTGACATGGAATACGTCTCTGAATTACTAGGGAGGAAACACCGTCTTGTGCTAATGGTTTACCAACACCGCCTTCATGAAAAGAAAAACATTGTACTCCCTAATTCTTGCATGTTGAACATGCCACCAGCTGAAGGTCTCTATGAGAACTGCGACCTTGTTAATGGAGGGTATCTTGGACCATGTAGAGTGATCATCAACTCTGATACCATCACCATTGAGATGAAAGATGAGAGCAGTTTATCTCTAAATCCTACTCAAGAAGTTCAGCAGTTAGGGATTGAGTTTGGATAAATTTATGTAGATTTTTGCTTTATTGATGGAAACCCCCCTTTTTTGCATCTGCCATCTTCTGGAGATTATCACAGAAAGAAGACGACATTGAGGGAAATACTGCAAGGGAAGTCAAGGACTATTTGTTCAAGCATGCAGTACGCCTCAACATGATTGATCTCACAAGAATGCTTTATTATAGAGAGAAGTGGAGATTAGTCCAGGGTTACCATACATACAAGGACAGTGGAGTCAAACTGGCATTTTTTGATCTGATGACAAGCTGTATCTATAGAAACAAATGCAGGGAAGGTGCTTGTCTTGCAATTTCACATCTGTAGCTTATACGATTGTTATTAGTCTTTAGTTGGTAGACTGATAGGTAGCATGGTCACTTGTCAACATTGTAGTAATGCTTCAGTCATTTAATTAGACCTTGATTCTGACAACATTTGAGATCCCTCCAGATTTCTTTTACAAAATTGCAGTTCCTTTGGCTGCTTCTAAATTTACAAGCATGATTTATTAGAATTACTATATTGCCTATGGAATTTTCCTTTTGTGGTACCTGTTCGAGATAATGGCTACTTGTGCAGCGCCAGTTCACTAAAGGCTTGTTCGGTTACACCCTAAACCAAGGGGTTTGGAGGGGATTGCTGCAAGTCAAAATCCCCCCCCCCCCCCCTTGGGGAATAAACGAACAAAGCCTAACTGGGTTCATCCTAAAACTTAAGCCAGATTTATTTCTTTCCAAAATCAACCATTTTTGCGGTTCTATAAAGATTAGAAACAGCGGCAATCAGGACTCAAACAGTACTCCAAACGGTGAATTGGCCAGGTGTAAACACGCGCTTGTGATTGTTCTCAGCAAGAACGAGTGAAGCCCAGCGAGGTCATGCCGCACAGACGAGTAATGGGTAACATTAAAATATGTCAACAAACGGGCATGCAAAATGTTCAAGTCCCACTGACCACTATGAAACAGTCATCAATGTCCAGTCAGAACTCAGAAATGGAGGCATGTACTCCAGATGTTACAGAAATCTAAAATCCATAAGCTTTGCAAAGGGGCGGAAATATACAACAATGAAACTCAGGTAGCAGTAGAACTGATCACGAACACAAGTAATCCTGTACAGACCTGTGCTCCCCAAAGGACACAGCTTATTGCCACCTGACTAAACCTGAAAGTGTTGCCAATGGGCGAGCAGACCCGCTCAGACCGTGAGATTTGAGAATAACAGCTCATATAAACATCTTTTAGTTGGAGGCAGCTAAAACTGATGGCCTCTTTCACTGAACGATGCCAAACAAACGACCCAATTCTCTTAACAAAATCGAAACCAGTCATTGTGCCATGCTTGTTCTGACTCATGAACTTGTCTTTATTTGTTCATATTTTTCGCCTAAGCTTCCACCTTTCTGCTTCTGAAATTCAATGTACCGCAACGTGCTAGAAAAGAATGCTTCTGTCGATGGATCAGCTACAGAGTTATCACTTTGCTTTTCCGTTCTAATTAATTCGATCAAATCTTGAATCACAGTATTTGTGATCTGTGGAATTCCTTTCTCAAAGAAGTATAAGTACCTGAAAATGGGGATAGCACGAGGTTTACTCACACAGAAATCAATTATCCACCAGAAAATATCAAATCTAGTTCTCGAGTTTACTTGTTCAAAATTTCAATAAATAGGGTTACAGATCCACTGCTTCCCCTTTGTAGCGCTAGCCATCTGTTGAGCAGCATTTGCGATTCTCAAGGCGCTTCAAACAAAGGAGAACCCTGAACAAAGTTTCAATTAGGAAGTCAGTCGCCTATAAAATTCAATAGCCGTTGGCTATAACTTTTAGCTACCACTAGCTTGGATTTCCATAAGGCTTGAGCTCATGACATTTTGTGATTTTTTTAATAGACATGAACTCATGGCATTAATTGTAGGCACTTATCTCAGTGTCATTAGGAAGTAAACTGCAAATGATTTATTTGCAAGACTAAAACCGAAAAGATGGACAATATGATCTTGAGATCCAATTAGGTAGTATGTTTACAGTCAGTACATCAATCGTCTTACCTTTCACCATCCATTATCCCATCTTGGTCATCAGTCCAGAAAAGATGTGAACACGCATAGACTGCTCGGCATTGATCAGGCTTCTTGAGAAGTTTCGCTGAGTACTGCACAAAGCAGTAGCTATGTAATTTACAAGAGGCTAGCACTTGGTCCAAAGAAAACTGATTCCATGCAATAACAGGTCTCCAGAGGCTATTAAGGGCTATTGTGGATGACTGGATGCACCCGTTCCGGATTGGAGGGAGTTAAGGGGGAAATGAACTAATTTCCCCCTCAATCCCCTCCAATCCCCATGGGGAATGATTAATTCAAACTAACCATAAAACAAGAATCATTACCCCTGTTGTCTTGTGAGTGAGTGTGTCTCTATTTTCCACCCCAAATATATTCATCCGCTGAAGGGTCCCAATTATCAGGTGAATTGCAGTGATCTGAGCCTTTGAATCCTGCTTGTGGAACAGAAACATTATAAAGAGAAAAATAGACCAAATGTAAATAAAATAAATGTCCGACAAAGGCATATAGCACACATCATGACACAGTCCAGGTTGCATCAAACAGCTCAATTAGGTACTGGAAGTGCATGGGTCACATGCACTTGGACATACAGGGAAGGAGATGGGAGGGTTCATACCGCGATTTCTTCTTCATATAAAATGAACGCTTGAGTAAAGAACTCATAAGAAACTGGTTCCAAATCACAGTCATTGGCAGCCTAAATTAAGAAACATAATCAGAGAATAAGAATAGGAAGAATTATGAAAATAGACAGTATTATGACCATACCTCTGCACACTGCAAATATAGTCTCAGAGCTAACTCTGGGGAAGGAACACAAGAAAGTGCTTCAATAGTCTGGACAAGAAAAATGAAAACAACAATGAGTGTGCAGAAGAATATGGAGATGTTATGAAATGTTTTTGCAATTATGCATGTAACATTGGGTGCACTGTGTTATTAACCATAGTTTGCCAGAATTTTTGAGATAATTAATGCCAAGAAATGTGTTATTCCCAAGTTCTTCCTATTATACACAGGAACAAAAGGTAAAGAAAATTTAAGCTGAAAAACATATTTACAGTTTATGCGTCTGTTATGAGTCTGTAACCAAAGTTGGATGCATGCAAAATAAATCTATGACAAAACCTGATGCAATATCTGGAATATTTTCTTTGGAGTTGCAGGAACATCCTCCCCAGTGACATCTCCATCTTGGCCTTGTAATCGCCTGACCAGCTGCAAATAATAAGTTATCTACATATTAGATCCTTCAGATGATAATAATCAGCAAAGCATGTATGAGATATCACTTTCATAATTACACAGATCAATATTCAAACAAAGTATGATCCAATGATAATTTGGCAGTGTTTCAAATGTGTTTCTTCAATTTAAGAGGATCACGAGTACACAACTTGATATTCCATTGCATAATAATCTATTGAGAGGTCAATAAAACAAGTTGAACTAGAAAAGGAGCCATATTTAAATCTGAAAAAGAACTCAATATTGCTTAATAAAAAGCAACATTAATAACACAAATCTCAAGTTTTAGAGGAGCATGAAACATTAACCATAGAATATTTTGAAACTTAGAAAACCTTACATCATAAAATTTTCAATGAGTTGTAGAACAAACCTTGAGAGCAGAGAATACTAACGAAGGCACAGTGAAAGTTAAACGCTTGGGGCCTCCCTGAAGTATATGCTTCTGTACAGTACATAGGATCTGAAAGACCAAAAGCAAATTGCAATTACAAATTCAAACCTATTGCACCCATGCATGCGGATACATAAGTGCTGCTTAGCAACAGAGATTCATGAAGCAATTAGCATCAACTTATTTCAATTTTCCTATTTTCGGAGAATGAGCACTATGGTCAAGTGATATGACAAAATAGAAGGAGCAGTTCAGTTTTATGCATGTTGATACAAAAAAAATGGTTTGTGTAACACAGATGCATAGCAATGAGTATTTAACCACAACATAGAATCAATCAAAATTGAGTGTTATTGATGCTTTTCATCAAAATCAGTATAACAATAAATTACCTTCAGCATCTCTTCAGGATCATTATTGTGCAACATGTGAATAAGACGTGCTACAGAGTTCTGTTCCTCCTTAAAGTCTTCTTCGTCAAGCTAAAACAATAATAAAAAACACATAGTTACAGGTCAAGCAAACTTCATGACAAAATGAAATTGAAATGTGCTGTGCTGATCTAGCTGAACAATATTGGGAGCACTAAGCAGCAGAACAAAGACTAAGTACAAATTCACTTTTCTAACGAAGTGTATGATCTCACCTCATCATCTTGGGCCCCATCCATATCCTTTATCAGCCCCTTAATTAAATCGAATAGTGCCTCAATCTGCAAGAAACAAGAACACAGAGTCGTACAATTAGTTGCTTAGTAATATGCAGAGTAATAACATCGTATGAAATATTACCTTGTCAGAAGTAGATATGCAGGTTGTGTTTTTCATTATGCTTTGAATTATTACCACAGCCATCACTTTGGTTGTAGCATTATCAAGATAATCCATAACCCGAGGATAGTTTGAAAGTTCTAATGCAGTAACAATATTGCTATATTTTTCCAGGGGAGCACTAAGAAGTGCAACAATTTGCTTTGTTGCCCTGCTATCTTCAAGTTTTGCTTTGCCTGAAAGTTTCTTGACACATGCACCCTGCCCAACAATATAACGAGTTAGAAGATTCTATTGACATTAGACCACTAATGGATTGCCTTGCTATCAATTATAGTACAGCAAAACATGACTTCTTGAGTCAGCAAACAGACCATAAGGGGCATAAATTATATAATTGTTTAGAGAAGACTTACCAGCACTTGGTCAACATAATCAAGCCGATCAGGATGTACACGGAGAGTAAAAGTCAGAAGTGATACATATAGAGTTACAGCTCCAACAATTGGCATGTCAGGTTGGGCTTCTATCACCTGCAAAAAAAAAAATGTATCTGTTTTAGGTTTCCCAAGAGCCACAGCCCAAAATAGCTATGGAATAAACAAACACGATGCAATTCAATTAAGCACTATGTATATTAGTTGTGAACATTTAGCCTTGTATCAAATCAAATGCACATTACATGTCCAAACACTAACAGCTTAAGTTTTACCTTTCCAATAGCATTACTGAACTTAGCAAAAGCTTCAACTTGCAAGAACTCTGGTAACACCTGCATAATTCATTTATGTCAAGCATAATATACAAAATTTGAATGATCAAGATATATAAGGAATGCTTACTTCAGGACTTGAGGCAGCATAGTTAGATAATCTGTCCATAAGTTGAGAGAGTACTGTTTTGATATCAACACTTGGCTGCAAAAATAAATTTAGAAATGACTTCAGTTCTTGGTGAAATAAGTAGAGATTGCATGTAAAGTCCCAACCAATTTCACAGTATTCAGAGTTTGAGCTTCGTTGAATCTATTTATTCTACAAGGTAGCAGATTAACAATCCATGCAACTTATATCTATGTCAGATATTCTACTGAAAACAGAAGGACCATAAATCATATTTTTCATCATCTAAACATAAACATAGTACAACAGTACACTCAAAAAGTCATAGCTTAGCTTACTCACACTCACAGGCACTGATTTTACCGCCAAAAATGCTGAGACATCATGGATCAGTAAATTGGTATGTATGTACTGTAAAATTAACATTAGTACATGATTCAAGTGCATGTGGGCAGTGGCCATGTGGGTTTATTTTAGATGGCCTCCTGGCTGCAACCATACATGACTCCATCTATAAGTCATAAAATTTACAAAATCACCATTGATTTTGCAGATAACAGAAGGCCAGGCAAAGCAAAGAAAATTAATTAATCACAAAGGTAGCAGGCAAGTCAAGTCTTAGGTGGTACCAGCATGATGCATTACAACGAGGAATTTTTAATGGCCAAAATGCAGTAGGGATCAAGCTGAAAAAGGAAAAGTTGCCAACCTGAAGCTGGGGAAATGCACTCAATAACGTTTCCAACGTTTGTAAATGGTATTCATCTGGAAAGACTTGAATTATGCAGTCCATCAAGTAGAATTGTGCAAGATCATCCTTACAATTAACAACCTGCCAATACATTAATACTTAAGTTCCAATACAATCAAGATATCATAACCATTTAACATCAATACTTCAGACTGCAAACCTGCTCTAATATCCTTGGAAGAACAGTTTCTTTGTACATGTCAAGGTCCACGCCCTCAATCTGGCTTAGAACATGAAGGTTTTTGCCTACCTAGAAGAAGATTAAAAAAATAATGCCAATGGCATGACTTAGAAAATACAGTTGAGTAGAATATCCAGATGTCACTGAATTACCAGATCACGCAGTTCATTTCTTTCCTTCCCACGCTTTTCCTTTTCTCGGAGAGGCCCCTATAGACCAAACAGATCATTTTTTTTTTTCAGTTTCAGATAGGACGGTATACCGGAGAATGGATTTAATCACTTCTTCCATTCATGTGTTATGGTAAACTGCATGTTAAAGATTTAAGGAGCAAAGGCAGATTCTGCCTTAGGTTACAAGCCTGCAACATACCTGATGCTGCATCCGGACCCAGAGTTTGTTCATTTCTATGAAATTCTGAAGAACAAATTCAACTGCATCGTTAATACTTTCAGCATCCCTGCATGATTAAAATTGCAAAAGATGATGGGATATATACACACATTTGAAAGGGTTGGTTATATTCTTCATGTTTTCAACTAAAATAAATATAACTAACTACAGTTTTCCCCATTTCTGCTGATCCTTGGTCAAGAAGGTCAGCAGGAAACTGCACTTGCCCACTGGAGAGTTATAGGATGGGAATATACAAATGTGTTTAAAAACACTTTAACTGATTAGTGACAGAGAACTAGAGAAGGGTTACCATTTGCCAACAAAATGATGGCAATTAATGCACAGGAAGTTGCAGCACCAAAATAAGTACTTCCTCAATTCCAAATTATAAGCCATTCCAGTTTTTCCCCCTTCTAGATACATAGATAAAGTTATGTGCCAAGAAAAGCCAAGATTGTATGACCTATAAGTAGGGAAAATATGAAGTGGGGACTAACTGACATTAGTGCCCATCTTGTAAAGTCAAGACGATACGCAAAAATTAATGCTACACATGTAATATTTGCTACCAGATAAAGCGGTTTCACCCTAACTAGCTTGGGAATACCATGTTTCATGTTAAATCTATAGGTTTTAATTTTTTGCTGTCAGTCAACACTACCAAATTATGTTTATTAACTTCCTTAATACATAAATTATAAAAGAAAGGAAAGGAAAACATAATACACACTTGGCAATAACGGATAAGCTAAATCTTGTCCTAAGATTAGCATGATACTATTGGAACTCTAAACAAAATAGTTTGGTTAAGAAATATCATGGCATGAAGTAAAGGTATAGTACCCTTCGTACTCAGAACCAATATCAGGCAATTTGTCTCTGCTTATTTGAGAAAGGTAACTTCTCAGGAAAAGGCCACGAAGAGGATGTTGAATGCCTCGACACATTTCAACGAGATCCTTAAGAACATCTTTAGCAGGAGCCTCTTTCGATTTGATGTACACAGATCCCACCGTGCACAGGAGATAGCTGGCATGTAAACACCAAATCAGATGTATGTTTTCATAAATCATAGGTATTCTCCTAGAAAAGATTAGCTCTTCATAAATTTCATAGATGTTCAACAGCATAAATTTCATAGATGTTCAACAGCATAACGGAAGTATCATGGCAAAAAAGAGAGAGTACACTATCAAACACTATACAAATTGACTACAGTAAAGTAGCGAACAGGTAAACCACAATAATGCACTGCAGTTGCAGTTTATGCAGAGCTCTACCATGAATCTAACAACAGCACTTCAACTTTTCTTAAAAAAAAAAAAATTGCTCCCTCCAGTCACAAATATATACTTCACCTTTGGACAATAGACATTGACACAATCTCTAAAATGTACCTTTGAACACTGCTTTGTCTATTAATATATTTATAACAATACAATCCATTTATGAAATTATGAAAAGAACTTCAAGGTAAACCTACATATCTGATTTTTAATATTTCTAGGCTAAATATTTTAAACTTAATAGGTAGTTAAAGTGTCACAAGTTTGACTGGATCTTGTACAAAGCTTCAAGTATTCGTGACCAGGGGAATAATCAATTGCAGGGGTAACATCAACAGGTAACGGCTCAGTGAGGCCAAAAAAATGAAGTTTGATTACAATCGATCAAAATACAATAGATTTGATTTGATGAGACATACAGTGGAATTGAAATGTAGTTGCCACGGATACTAAAGATTGGATGCCATTGTGGAAGAATTTCCACGTTTTACAGTCCTTTTAGTTTAAACTAAGTCCATGTCAAAAATCCAATCAACTAGGTTTTTCGTGACCAGAAACACATAATCATTTATGTGGCCAACGAAAGAAGCCCACATTAGCTTGATCTTCACGTGCACGGTGCACAAGTTAATCCTAATACGAATTTGTGAGCACTGAGCAGTGTATGGATATTACTTTAATTAACAAGTTACTGTAGCATGTGCCTTTCACACTCGCAGAGAGAGCAGAGATAAATAACTAGTGATATCCTGACATAATGATGATGTACCAAGTTCAACAGTGGATACTAGAAAGATGGGAATTAAGTTTAGTTCACTCATGATCAGAAGAGTCAGCTCACTAGTTGGATTATCATTCTATCAAGTTAAGCATACTACTATCTCAACACCCTTAATAGAGACACGAGCTTATTTCCTCACTTGGATTTACATATATAGCTATGAGAATGAGAATTGAGAATATGCAAAAATGGGGGCAGGAGCCTCACAGTCTCGGCAAGACATTCCCAGCATGCTGCACAAGCTCGTACAGATCAACCACAGAGCAGCTGCCCCGGCGAGTCTCCTCCCTGAAGAACATCTCCAGTTTCTTCATCTCATCAAACGCCCTCATGTCTGCAGCCGGAAAGTAAATCCCATCAGAACCCAAACCGATCCTACTTCCAGAATTCAACACACCAGCAGCGCCAAATCCAGTTACTCACAGAGCTCGTAGTACTTGTGCGGCGATAGTCGCGAGGTGCGCAGTTCGGAGAGCATCTGCGCCGAGTACTTAAGTGCGTCCTTGAGGTTGTTGGAATCCTGCGCCCAAATTGCGCGATTGGAACACAGACCGAGGAAGGAAGCAGCGGTATAGAGGTGGGGGTAGAGTTCCGCAGGGGCCTTACTAGGGCGCGGTGCATGTAGAAGGCGTTTTGCTGGACGCCGGCGATGCCCTCGGCGAGCCACCGCTCCTCGTCGTCAGCGCCGCCGTCGGGGAGCATCCGCACCGCCGCCGATGCCGCCGCCATCCGGGACGGCTGAGGAGGTGGATCTGGTCGGCCTCGCCCGCGGCGTCGGAACTTGAGTTGGATCTCGCTCGCGTGGGCTGTCCCCGAGGTGTGGCTCGACTTGGATGGATCGATGCGGGTGTTTGTGTTCAGCTCTGTTCGTCGCGCGTTTTTTATTTATTTTTTTTTCACATTTGTTTTTATGATGGTTCGATGGGGATCAGATGAGTTGACGCCCTGGTGTGGCCAGCGCTGACTGACAGTAGGTCTCGGCATTTGTAACAGTTTGGCTGTCAAAGGAACTCCTGGTGGTTTCAAAAAAGAGAGAAAAACTCCTAGTACCTACTCCCCTGTTTTAAAAAAACATATAATTATAGAAAATATACTAGTTAAACTATATCAATTTTAATCACATTTATAGTAAAAAGTATTAGCATTTATATCTCAAAATAAATTTATTATAAAAGTATATTTTATAACCAATCTAATGATACTTATTTTGTTTCATAAGTTTAAGTATTTCTTTTATATATTTTAGTCAAAGTTTATAATATTTGACTTCTCGAGATGTGAGAATTGCATGTTTTTTTTGAAGGAAGAGAGTATTTCTCATGAACATCTAATCGCATTCTTAGTTAGAGTGTATAAAATTTGACTAAACAAGAAATATACAGTTTAAAATATTAATATTTACAAAATCAAATAAATATATTATAAAATTATATCTCCTAAAAATCTAATAATACTTTCTTAGAATATCATAATTATCTATACTTTTATATATAAGATAAGATAGCTAAATTTGGAATGCTTTAACTTGCTACTACTGTGCTCATATTTTTCCCCCTTATGGAGAGGATACCATATTGTTTGTTTTTATAAAATACTTCCTACACAAACATGCAACCTAGTAATCTTGATACTTTTCTAGCTAATGTTGTCTTTTGATATCGGGGCATTATCTTTTTTAGGTGTTTATGTGGGTCGTTATAAATTATAAAACATTTTATCTTTTTCTCGTCATAAATATATCTTAATATATATTTATTGGAACTAAGCACTTTGCCTTACTATGCCACATCTTTTTTATACACTTTTTGAGGTGTCTATCTTGCACTTCTCTAGTATTAGCTATGGCGTAGCGAACATTTTGATCAGTATACTGATTCAATTGGCTATTGAAAATTTAGGGGTGCTCGAGTAGGCTGTGCCGTTCTCTTTGTTTATTCTTTTTTACTTTAAAAATATCAAACTTCTCCCCGAGACTTACAACTAGTTTAGATTCTCTACTTTAAACTTTAGTCAAGCTAAAATTGAGGACTAAAATTTTAGCTCACTTTTAGCTTGTCTTAAATTTTGTGTGAGGTTGACTAAACTTTAGGCAAAGACTTTAGACCTCTGTTTGAAGCCTCATCGGTCAAAAATGGTCTAAAATTTAGTAGCTAAACTTCCCAACTAGTGATGATGAATGTATTTTCTTATTCTGTATAATACAATAGACTCAAGAAGCAAATATAATAAAATAGTGTTCTTGCTTGTTTGCTATGTTGTAACCGTCACGCCTAGTATGAATAATAACTTTCGCTGCGGTGACCCGTGCAAGAACCAAGTACATGTGAGTAAATAAATAGATAATAACTTTCACTGCGGTGGCCAATAAGAGGACAGGGGACACAGCCGCAGTGGTAAAATCCCATTCTTACGTTTTTTCAGTAGCAAATAATTGATTTTATAATTAAAAGCCGGTTAGTCATTACCTTATTATTTTTAATCTTTATTTTATTGGAACATATTTATCTTCATCTACTCCGGCCGGCTCTGCTCTTTGCCTCCAACAAGCCTGCGGATGGCAAGAAGAAGCTAGCTATGCTAAGCGGGTTCCGGTTGTTCTTTCTCGGACTCGGAGGAGCCCCGGCAGCCCCCGCCCAAGCCTGGGGAACTCTTCGTCATTCCTCTTCCTCTGTCGCCTTTCCCAAAACCCTAAACCACACACGCCCTCAACTCCGGCCCCTTCCCCTCTCCCTCGAAGCGGCGAAGGCGGCGGTGGCAGTGCCGGCATGGGCGCTATGTCGGCTTCGACTTCGTCGGTGAACTGGATAGTCGAGGACGACATCCTCCTCAAGAACGCAGTCGAGGTAACCCCCGCCGCCCGTTCCCCCTGTACCCCCCTACCGCAATTCTTGGAGTTCCTACTGTTCGTCTCTACGCGTCAATTGAAGCGCCCAATCTTGTTCTTGGGCTATTAGCGCTGAAGTTCGACTGATTCCGAGGGGTTTGTGTTTACCGGAATAATACTGGGTAGTCAGAATTGATCCTATTCATATACGCAGAGGAAAGAACTTAAACCTTCGTCTTTGGTAAATTACTTACTATATTCTGATGACGGGGTTATTCACCTGGTGGTTTTAGCAGTTGCCCTGGGGTCCTGAATTTGTTTGCATTTCTCAGTTGAGATTAATTGCGACTGGTAATTCTCCTGGTAAGCTAGGGATTCAAAATATGAAATGGGAAAAACGTATGTTTTCTTGGAATTGAACTTAGCAATTGGATGGCGTGGCTCTAGAGGGTCCTAAATTTCTTTGTGTATTTCTCAGTTGAGATTAATTGCAATTCTGGTAATTCTCCTGGTAGTGGTAGGCTAGGGAATCAAAATCTTGAAAATGGATTTTTTTTCTGTTTTTTTTACTAATTTAGTAATTAGCAATTGGATGATGTGGCTCGTGAGGGTGCTTGATACTCTAAACTTTAGCGAATCCAATCATTTTCGGTTGAATTACTGTGAAGTTGTTTCTCTATACTGATTGCCACTTGCAAAATTATTGAACACTGATGGTAGCAGCCAGTGCTCTCAGTTTTATTAAGTTTTGAGGCAATTTCCTGCACTATGTAGGAGTGAATCAGCAGCCTAATCTAATCGAAATGGTTGCTTTTTCTAATTCACATACTCTATCATGTTATCATGAACTATAGCTTATATATTTCTGTTATCCCTGTATTTTATTCTAAGCATTCCCCTCAAAATATATTATAAGCAACTCTTGTTATTTAATCTCTAGGTCAGCTTATTGATCTAACAATAGTCTTAATAAGTGGGCTTGTGATTTTGTGAATCCAACACAGTACGAAACCACAAAGAGTACATGGCTGCTCCAAACTTGGGTCTATATGACTTCACTGCTAATTATTTTATCTTTTTTGTGCCAAATCCTAACTGCTCCTTGTGATACTTGCAGGCTGGTGCCTCGTTGGAGTCCTTAGCCAAAGGAGCTGTATGTTTTTCCCCAGAAATTCACTCTTCAAGAAATACAGGACCGCTGGAATTCATTGCTATATGACCCAGAGATCTCAACACAAGCAGCTTCTCGGATGGCTGAGTATGAGAATGAACTTTCCACTTCCGATCCAGCCAAAGCACATAAACTTTTCAACTCAAAAGCAAAGGATTTTTCATTTCAGAAACGGAAAATAGACAGTGTAAAGAATCTGTATTATGCGATGAGAAAGAGAATACGCAATGATCCATGTAACAGTGGTGATCTTGGATTTCTCGTTGCCCCCTGTTCATGTATGGCAACTGGTAGTGAGTGTGTCTGTGGAGGCCTACCTAACAATATTGAACCAGAGCTGAATTCGGTGAGCCGCTATGGGCAAGTGGGTTCAAGCTACAATGGTGGACGTGCATATTCCGAAATGAATGGACATTCTTTTCATACAAAGCATACTGAGAGCATGGCAAGAGATGGGGATGGCACCAGTAATGTTGTGTATGGCTACTCAGATGTAGGCCAACTATATGAACATCATGCCTATGCAGCAAATAATCATGGAAATAGCGAAGGGAACAATGTTTCTCTAAAAAGTATAACAGATTTTCAGGATTCTATGCAGTTTCAGCAGTTGGACAACAATCAATGTGGTAATGGAGTAGTAGACTCAAAGGCTTTGGTGATCCCTAACCATTTCAGTGGAAGTGTGCAAGAACCTATGCCTCTCCAAATGATTGGTCAACCTGAGGGTTCTGAAGCACCAGATGGTGCAATCTGGAGTGGGGTTCAGCGAAGAGACAGACTCACTCTTGCTGATGATAAGAATGTAAAGTCAGAAAACAGGGACCCTCTCACATTTGAAGCAAATTTGGATGGTGGGATGTCTGGTTTAGATCACGATGCAGATTTTATGGACTTCCCATTTTTCAGTAATAGTGAAGACTTTGATATCCTGAATAGTGAAAATTTTTTGAATTCTCCAAGTGAGGGAAACCAGGAGGATTTAGACGATCCTGCCTTCAAAGTTGTTCATGGGGTTAGATCAACCATGCAAAATCTGGTGCATCCTGATGAAGCCAATATTTCCTGTGATCAAATAGATCTTGGCGATGTGAAAAATAATGTAGATGCTTCTGGTATAATCTTAGTTCCTACTCCATTAGTGGTGCCCTGTCCTGGCCTGTATGTTGAGTGCAAATTGAACACAGAAGATCCTGAAATTCCTTGCAACGATGATGTTTCTTCTCCAACAGAGTATCCTCTTGAATGCTGTACTTCTACCTTTGGGCAGAAATCTGAGAATACTATCCTTTCAGTCTCCCCTGCAACCAGCCCTCCATCAAATGCTGAACAGCCCATAACAAAGGACTTGGCCATAATAAAGAGTGAAGATATGGCAAATGTCCAACCTTCATTACAAACAATTAAGATGAACCCATCCACTTCAGAACAAAAAGAAGATTCAGTGGCTCATGAAGAAGGTGGTGCCCTAGGAGCTAAACAGTCAGAAGGTGCTTCAACAACTGGAGGCCTTTTGACTGGTGGTAATATTGACACAAATGATGCAAACACATGCATGCTAGCTTTGCCCTCTTTCAGCACTGCTGGATTTGGTGAAGGATCACCTTGTAGTTTAGGACCACACGAGAGCTTTGATAACTCTCATGGTTTGACTTTGCAAAATTCAGTTCAAGCTCCTGATCAGATGCAACACAACTCACTCGATGGTCAACCAGAATTAGGTGACAAGGCTACTCTACAGAACTGTATGCCATCAAATGCGCTGCCAGATTTGGGTATTCAGAACACTATTGCAAATGCGGCAACACCAGCTCAAGCAGAAGAATGCCCTGACTATGAAAAAAAAAGATGTTCCAAACTATTATGATCTAGAAGCTTTGGTAAAAATCTTGTAGCTCAGCTACCTGGATCTCTTTACTATGATGTTTCTGACTAGTCGCATATCATGTTCAATGCAGATTCTTGACCAGGATCTTATCCCGTGGGATCAAGACTCTGATTTGATGCATCCTGAAGGTAAATATGTATTACACATTTTGCTTGCTGATCAGTAATCAAATTAATCAAATACCATATATAGATGCAGCTCTTTCTTTCTTTTTTAAGTTAAGCATCAGTGCCACAAGGTTCAAAAAGGCGCTAGGTGCTAGGCAGGTGCTAAGCCACCGATTAGTGCCTAGGATTAAATGCGGTTAAGCGTTTACACACTAGCTACATATCAAGAGATTTATAATTACATAAATGTGGCAGAATAAATAGAAAAGGAAGGGCAATGCTATAACAACCCACTGAGCCCACTAGGGAGGAAGCCCACTGCTCCTCTAAACATCATAACACCCAATGATGCCCTACCACCACCAATTCCCAGTAGACAATCCCGTTCTCATGCAGCTGTGCTGCCTCTCCTCCGCCTGTGTGCCTCCATCTGTCTCTTCACCTCTCCATAGCGCACCACCTCTTCTCCCATGCTCGTCTTGTCGGCTCCTCCATATGCCCCATCTCTACTCCACCCGTGCGCACCTCGTCCTCACATGACCCTTAGAAGAAATAGAGCAAAAGGAGCTAAATGGAGCAGAGGGTGAGCGAATTTGATACCATGAGGTAGGCATAGATGGAGTTACAATACAACAAACCATTTTGCCATCATATAATCTCGCCTCTTCTCTTCCTTTCTTCACCATCCATGGGTTCTGACAGTTCATGGCACATTTAATTGGACACCTACGGCCTAGGTGACTCGCTAGGTCTCCACCTAGTGCTTATGCACGCTTTAGCAAGTACTTAACGACGTTTTTTAACACTGGTGTAGTGGTGTCACAGAGTTAGCTGAAGTATTGTGCTGTAGAGTCTCAAGTCATTAAAGGAAAGATTCACCATTTATAGGGCATTGGTTGGCTGAGGGTTTAAGGAGTAAACATTCATATAGTGGATTGTTCTCATAATAGTGTAAGAGTGGGTGTAGTTATGATGGACTCACCATGCTACATACATGTGACCATTTTCCTCTTAATGAAAAATTTAATGCGAACAATATTGATCTGGCATTGATCAGTGAAGCAGAATGTATTCTTATTTTCTTTCTTTTGAAATCTTCAGTTACCAGATTTCATCACCCGGAAAGCAGGAAGGCATTGATTAGATTGGAGCAAGGTGCTCGGTCTTATATGAACAGAGCTATCATGTCGCATGGTGCCTTTGCAGTTATCTACGGATTGCACTTGAAATGCTACATAAAGGATCCTGAGGTCAGCTTTCTTTTCAGCTAGATCAGTTATAGGATGTGAGGGGTGCAACTAAGACTAAGAGTGCATAATTTTCATATCTGTATCTTGTGCCAGACAGTTGCAGTGGAGTATTGACACCCAGTCACTTAGAGATACAGATACAAACAACTTTGGTTTCTAGAACTTGAGACGTATCTGGCAATTTCTGAATATAGCACCCAGGGTCATCATTTTGTTTCCTTTTTGGGATTTCATATTCTGATCTGAGACATATCCTGATTAGGAACTGGACGATTGAACCATCTTGTTTCTGTACATGTATGGAGTGCGCAGTGTATTTGTGTAATATGTTGCTATCATATTCTGATTTTTTTCTTTGCTCAAGCAGGTTACTCTTGGAAGAGAGACAGAAGATGTCAAAGTTGATATTGATTTGGGAAAAGAAGGGAGGGCAAATAAGATATCTCGACGACAGGTAATTCCTTGAAGAGTCCATTGTGTGTTAAGAAATGCCACATACGTAATTACATTTCCTTAGGAAATGGCTTGTGCCTAATAAAAGGGGACTTGATTGCTTGGCTATTTTTTATGTAAGGAGGTAAAAAAAAATATATGTTCTGTAGGAGGTTGAAATTTATTATCTCTTGTTTTTCATTTGCACATCATTTGCACCATTGCATGGTGCATGGTCCTAATTGTGATTTGTCTAAGGCAAAATATTATTTCTGTGACTTTGGTCGGTTTTATCTGATTGGCAACCACAGTTGGCCCATGCCACCTTGATGGCTTTGATTGATATTGGTACTATGTGTGTCACATTTTAGCATGCAAGCTGTGATGTCTGCTTGAATTAGCAAAGCAGTCAACTTTATCCAGGAGGCAATACTTGGGTTTGGAAAGATTGACAGTCGAATTGTGTTTCATTCGTCTAAGTTCCTTTTTGTGCAATATCACATACTTGTATTGCTAATGTAACAAAATATTTCCAGCTGGGTAAATAGATAACAAGTTTGTTTCGGAAATTAGAATCACTGAAATTGTATCATTCAATGCTCATACTGCCACTTAATAACTTTTGGAATATAGTAGCAATCAAGTGGCCGTTCTCCCGATTTGCATTGTGGCCCCCAGTTAGTAATTCCCCTTTAGTATGCACATTGCCCTACTAGACGATCTAGAATTCCTTGTTTTGCTAAGTCCGTTTCTTTTCTGCTATGGTGCATTTTTTCTGTATCATTGTATTTAACCCACCTATTCTGACAATCAGGCAGTAATCAAGATGGATGAATCTGGGTCTTTTCATATTAAGAACATTGGAAAATGTCCAATCTTTGTTAATAGCAAGGAAATACCAAGCTGCAAACGCATCAACTTAAGCTCCGACTCATTAATCGAGGTACTAATACTTCGCCGTTCTACTATTTCTAATTAATACCTTCACTTTTGAATGAATCTGTAACTTGGTGGTTAATCAATGCACAATTTTTGTAATTATCCCTGTGATCCTGTCATATTTATATCATCTCGTGAAGTCGTGATACAACTATAGATAATCAATATTTGAAAGCTTAGCCTGTTATTCTTGTAAGTACTGCCAGATGTCATCAACACTGGACTTCTTGACAGCTGGAGACTGTAGGTGTCTAGCTCATTCCTCTCATAACTGCTTGGACTTTATGGTTCTACTGGTAGGACATAAGGCATAACTGTTTTTGACTTTACTTCTTGCCATTCTGTTATTTTGAACTCCATATAGCATTTAAAAAACAGTACGAATGATACTATGGTGATCTGTAAGCAAATATGCAACAATTACTCTTTGACAGGTTAATCGTTGTGCGGGTGCTATACTTGATTTGGAAAAACAAACAGTCCTTTCCCTTGTTATTTGACTGAGATATCACTGATGCATTTCATTTATGATCTTCATGCTGTACTTAGTGTACTAATTTAAATGGCTTTTCTCCTGTTTCAGATAAAGGACATGAGGTTTATTTTTCATGTGAACCAAGACGCTGTGAGGCAGTACATTGATCGTGACCCGAAGCCAGAACGCTAGTTTCCTCTGGGTTGTCCAGTCAGCACTTTGTGAGTGACTGCCCCATTAACAACAATAGTAGCAGTAAATTCGAGTCAGCACTACTCATTTAGGATGTTCCTTAAGATGCTATTACAAGTTAGGCTCACTTGACTCCGGTCTGTAAATGGTTGTAGTTTGTTGTGTTTCCTGCACATTTGCTTCCAGTTTGTACCGACACCCCCAGGAATAATTTCATTTGTATTTGTATACTGGCACCCTAGATTGTGGTGACTGCAGAGCAAGAGTCAACCAGTGAAAGAAAGTGCCGAAAAGAAACAAAAGAAGGGAAGATTCTAGGGTAGAAGTGTAGAACAGGAGGCAAGGTGCACTTATGCAAGAAGCCATTGGGTTCTTGGGCCGCTATAAGCATACCTATTTGATTTATTTATACCAGTGATGATCTTGAAGCACGAACTCTGAATCAGCTCTTGAGTCTTGACGGTGGGTTTACACATTGGTAGATGTTGGAAAAGCAATGTGCAGTAGCGGGCAGTGGAGGTTTTTTTTTTTACCTAAAAAGGAACTTTTGCTGGCACAATTTTTCTTCGGCACGGGCGCACGGCATATTCCCATGGGCTTTTCATGCTCGGCGTGACGCCTGCCCATAACGATTCGCCGTGGTAGCTGATGTGAAAAAGTAAAATGCCGTGAATACATTCCTCCACCACCAGCGATTTGCCGATTGGTCTATCCGGACTTTGCTGTGCAACGTTTGCGATCTACTCACAGATTGGCATCTTTTGCTTTGTCAATTCATGTATTCTGATGGTAACGAATCCCCCACTTTTTTCTTTTCAATATGATGCCCCTTAGAGCATGCTTCTTAAAAATCACCTGTAAACTAGTGGTCATATTAAGCATACCAAAAGCTCCTTAAAATAACTCCAATTCATGTATTTTTCTGGTAAGAAGAAAAAATAAATAGCCCTCAAAACGGTTTTGTATCTACGAACCGAGTAGTTAAAATAAGCACTTGATAAATCTGTTTCTCAACTTACACGTGCATTCTGCACTCTATCCGTTGGAGTGCCGCCTCTACTGCGGTTTTCCCTCCCCGTTATGTTTCCGTGTTTTCCTCTGTTTCCGTTTTTTAGTTTTGACGAAATTGTAGGAGAAAGGTAAAACTAGATTTTTCTATCATTGATTTACATCATGAGACAAGTTTAAAGACCACTACTGTATTTTACTGGTTTTTTTATGATGCTCCCGTAGTAGATCCTACCCATACCACCCATACCCCTCGTCGTCGAAAAGACGGAAAGGTCAAAAAGCCGGAGACCAACGCGATTGGAGTCCTAAAGCACACGATTCCGTCGCTTCACCGTGCCGTGGCCGCGCGGTGCGGGCGCTATATCTAATCCAATTTCTTCGCCTCACCACGAGCACCAGCCGGCAGGGCAGCAGGCACGCACAACAACAAACCAACCAACGCCAAGGCAGCAACAGCAAGCAGACAGAGGGACAGGGAGGGCAACCGAGAGCGATCAGCGATGGGCTCCTTCTTCTCGACCTTACTGACGCCTCCACCGGCCGCCGACGACCCGAACTCCGCCGTGGTGGCCGCCCACTCCAAGGCCACCTACGACGAGCAGTGGGCGGCCCACAAGAGCAGCAACAAGCTGGTCAGCCCCTCCCCCTTTTCGGCTTTGGTTGCCTTGCCCTGCTTGCCTTCCGTGCCCTGGATCTGAGGAACGCGAGGGTTTGGTTCTTCTCTTGCGCTCTTTGCTTGGCAGATGGTGATCGACTTCTCGGCGTCCTGGTGCGGGCCCTGCCGCTTCATCGAGCCGGCCTTCAAGGAGCTGGCCTCCCGCTTCACCGACGCTATCTTCGTCAAGATCGACGTCGACGAGCTCGCGGTACGCCACGCCTCCTGCGGCCCTGATGCCGTCCTGTTGTCTTCTTTTTCCGTGTGGAGGGACTTGGGAGGGGAATCGGCAACTATCGCCGGATTGGGGCCTGTAGTGTGGTTCGGAATACACTGTGATTTAGTCTTGGTATGATCCTGTCTTGATATTCGATATGATTTGCCCCGATTCTTCATATGTTCGGGAAACTCCTCGAGCTCATTAAGTTCTACTAGGCTGGGAATCAGGATGCGTCCTGGTGGTATTTAATTGTGGCGAATTTGATATTCAGTCATCGTGTACTAGCAGAATTAGACACATGGTACATATACTTTTGTCCCTGCGAGCCTGAAAGAGAAGATATAGCCCATCAGAATCTGATGCAATATACTTGAGGATGAAATTGACCAAATTACTAGTTTTAGACTTAGTTCTAAAACAGGACCCTGAAATGTTTCATCATGTCCGTAGCACAGATAAATTGCACCTGCGTCCACCCGAATGTGATGGATTTATTTTTATGTGAAAGTGTTGATGCTAATTATGCTAAGGAATATATTGGTTTGAATGGAAGTTTCATGGCACTGTTTTTGGATGGATCAATTGTATGCATCTGAATGAACAAGTTGCAGGGAGATACAGCAAATGTTTTACTGTTTGATTTGTTTATACCAATATGAAAAATTCAGTCATAAAATATGTTCAATAGAAGACAGTATTTGGGGCCCTGTCAAAAAATAAGACAATATTTGGAATTTTCTTTTGTATGTTCTGTTTAGTGCTTATGCTCTGTGAACATATTTTTAAGAAAAAAAAATACTCTGCTCCTCACCCAGGAGCAGAAAAACAATTGATTCACATTCATACAGATGCAGGCAGCAGTAAAATTTCCTTTACAAGGTTCCGATGGCAATTTACATATTCAAGACCGTAGAAATCTAATCCGATGGCTGGTAATTTTAGCACTTAAACCCTCCCACGCATGAGGTGTTTTGCAACAGTCAGATGGGATGAGTGGAGGGGTTTAAGTGCTAAAATTACCAGCCATTGGATTAGATTTCTGTGGTCTTGATTAGAGTTTGCATAGTTTGCACAGAAGTCTGGTTTGCATAGCATACGTTGCCTACATATTCAGCACTGGATGTTTGTTTCTAACTGGTCAAACCTTTAAATTTCGCAGGAGGTCGCAAGGACATGGAAGGTAGAGGCGATGCCACGTTCGTACTAGTCAAGGATGGGAAGGAGGTAAGCCGTGTGGTTGGGGCCAAGAAGGACGAGCTTGAGAGGAAGATCCGGATGTTCACCACGTCATCTTCCTCATCCTAAGTTAGCACTAGCAGCGCATACAATCCCATCTTGTTACTGGTTTCTGGTTTCTCGACTCCAGTGGTTCGCCTGGGCTGGGATTGCTGAAATGGTTCCCTTCTCTGAATGCTGCAAAAAACTATGTGAAAATGACGGTAGACGTGTCTGGGTCAATAAGAGTTTCTGAAACTTGGATGTGAATGTGTCAGTCCGCGTGTTCTGTTTACCAGGAATGGATCATGTGAGTTGCTTCATGGCTTCAGAAATGGATCAGAGCTGGAGATTATGTTGTGATGTAGTTCTTGCTCCCCGAATACCGGGTTAAATGATTTTGGTGAGTTTTTGAACAAATTCCATGTGCGGGTTTGCTTCTATGAAGTGACTGTCGAATGTTTCGTGACACCGCGGTTTCATGATTTGGTGTTCTTTTTCAGCTTCACCGCTGAGTTTCGCATGTTCTATGTGAAATAGATTCTTGGTCAGCTTCGCACGTCATGCGGGTTTTGACTTTCGAATGTTCCATGCACAGATTGTTGCATGCCAGATTTGACTTCTTCCACAACGAGATCCATATGTTTTCCAAGCTAATATAAGCTCATTGCCACACATCACCCAAATATCACAGACAGGTGGTCCCAGACCTTTCCTACCCCACCTGCGCGTTATTTTTCAGAAAGGGCTCCACCTTTCAGCGTCACAAACCAGAGCACCCCCGTTTCGGCTCACCTCTCATGGCGAGAGGCCGACCAGCCTCGGTCTCCCCTCCAAACGACACGTTACCTCGTAACCGTCGCCGGGGCCGGAATCGATCGATTCAAAGCTCCGAGCTCTATCCAATCCACTCGTGGATCCCAATGCCCATGGCGGCCTCGGTTCTCGCCGCAGCGGCGGCCTCGCCTCCACTGACGTCACGGAGATGGGCCCCTCCTCTCGCGTCACATCCACTGGCGAACCCGCCTCCCGCCCTGCGCCTGCGGGCGCCAGCTTCTCCCCTCCGGACCTCCGTTCCTCGCGATTCTTGTGCCGGAGTCGCCGTCCCGAGGGCGCCGTGTGCGGCGTCGTCGGCGGCATTTGGTGGTGGTGTGAAGGCGGATGCCACGGAGCAGGAGGCGACCGATTGGGATGTTCTGAAGCGGGTGGCGCTGCTCGCGCTCGGCTGCTGCGCTGCAGCCGCCGAGCTTGGTTGCGGCGCGGCGCGGGCAGCGGGGGAGGACTCGATCAAGGCATCCGGATTCGGGCTTCGGGTGGCGGAGTCGCTGCGGAGGCTCGGATGGCCCGACGATGCCGTCGTGTTCGCACTCGCGACGCTGCCGGTGATCGAGCTGCGGGGGCGATCCCCGTTGGGTACTGGTTGCGGCTCCATCCAGTCCGCCTCACCATCCTATCCGTCCTTGGGTTTGTACTGTTCACTAATCCCCCTTCATCTCTGATCTTGTCAGCTCTTTTGGTAAATGATAGTTCTGCTAGTACCTGCCCACTAGATGTTTGATGAATTGCTGATATCCCAGCAGGCGGGCATTGCACCCCAAATATTGTGTAATACCAACCCAAACTGTTGCATATAAGCTAGTATTTCAGAAACTAAGGCCCATAATTAAATTATATTAGCTAACACAATGAAATTCAGATGGCATGATCTGCCAGATAGTTTAACAAATCCAAATATGAAAAAATTGAGATCAGCATACTACCTTGTAGCTTACATGAGCTGAACATTGAACTGTACATAGTCAAATAAGTGATGAAGTCTGGACTTTGTAGGATATGCTGCACAATGATAATTAAGTGACTGGTGAACTGAGATAATATATGCTGGATCATTCTGTTCAGTGTTTTAACAGAATTCTAAGGTAACTGAAGTTCGTCTGGAACAGCTTACAAATCATCTTTAGGTATGTCTAGTATATGCTTTGGAAGTCTGAAATTTGAAGATGACCGTATTTGATTTCCGAATTAAATTTGCACTTCGTAAAAGGGAACATGAATAATTTAAATGGAACCTAAGATGAAGTAGCAGGGAACTGAAAACAAGGTAGTGAATAGTAGCAAGTTAAAGATAATTAATCTGCAGTTATTAATCATTAGACTGATTAGTCCTTACTTGTAAGCGAGAACTCTGACACTGCAGTGATGTTTTTGCTCAATTCACAAGAGGAAAACTGTCTGCGGTCACAACCTACAAGTGACAATTAGTACACTGTTGACTCTCTACACAAAAGGTTCAATAAACAGATTTTAATTTCTGCTGTTGTCTGTCCCAGGAACATGGTGCCTGTACCATTTATCATCCTCTACCTGAAAAAACTTGCGACATTTCTGTCTCAGAAAAGCGCATCTGCAACCCGAATTATGGACCTCCTCTTTGAGCGGGCACGACGGAAGGCTGCACCTGTCGAGGAATTCCAATGGCTCGGTTTGATGCTGTTTGTTGCCGTTCCATTTCCAGGCACAGGAGCATGGACAGGGGCCATCATTGCATCTGTATTAGGCATGCCATTCTGGTCAGGTTTTACAGCAAATTTTGTGGGAGTCGTCCTTGCAGGGCTGCTGGTGAACTTGCTTATGAATCTTGGCCTGAAATATGCAATCATTACTGGAGTAGTTTTGTTCTTTATTTCAACTGTCATGTGGAGTGTTCTTCGTTCCCTGAAGAAGTCTGTGAATGGCAAATGATCTAATAGTCTTCATCAGACTGTTCCTAATCCCTTCAGATTCAGCCTTGCGTAGGAAGTTCAGTTGTGTAATTTTAAGTGGATTTTTCAGCTTCCAAATGGATTTATAAGAGAAAATAACACTTGCTTAGAGTTCAGCCATGTCTATGTAATTCCCAAGTAAAAATATCTTTCTCATTCAATAATTGAATATGAGGTATTTTAGCTACTAGGCTATGCCAATTGTTGATCTTGTTATCCACTAAAGCTCTACGACAAGAGTTGTCCCATTACGGTTTCCACTGTGTGATGGTGGGTAATGGCAACAATATTTTAGTGGAAGTTAGCACGCATGAATTTCATATAAATCGTATAGGAATTTTATAGGAATCAATTCAATTTCACATGAAAAATACAGAAAGAAAAAAATTTATTGCGTTCCAAACAGGTCAGAGAACTGCACCTGAAGGTGTCCTTCCATAACCTAGTTTGGGACCACCTTTTTATTTTGGAAAGTACCACTGGTTCAAATTAAACCCCGTCAAACAGAATAAACTCCTGTTTTCGTAGCGAGAATGAACTACGGCTCATGTTTTCCCACCACACTGTGACCAAACATGAAGACCTATGGATGAGTCGTTGAGACAACCATGCTGGAAGCAAGTTTTGTACAGTTTCATCCATGAACCTACCAAGTAAGAGCAAACTCGCATCAGGAAGTCCAAATCCTACAGATGTGTTATTGTTGTCAACATATGCCTTTCATCTTAGCTCCTTGCCTCTTACTAATCAACACACTTTGATAGTTGATCCCAAAATGCAAAGTTTTGGCCTAAAATGATCATTTTGATATTTCTGCTGGATATAACTGAACCCAAAAGTTAAAGTTTGAGGATGGAAACAGATATTCTGAAGTTCAGGGACAGACTTGAGCATAGAACAATAGTTGATAGAACAAAAATAAATGATTCAACTAGTTAAAAGTTATAATTGATGAACAAATGTGGCCATGTGGGCTGATCCTTGTTTGAGCATGGGTGTCCACAGACAAATGGTTAGTTGCAAAATTGCCCAAGTATCCAGCAACAACAACTCAACCAACAGAACACATGTTAGGACTATTGACCATTCTAGTTTTTTTTCCAACAAATCACCAGCCGCAGCCAACAGAAGTGTTTACTATTTATATTAGCTTTTGTGCAATGTGCTTCTAAAGCATCTGAGTGGAAGCTAACAATGAATACTAAATGAAAAACTAGCTAGGTTTACACCCAGATCATCCAACCAATCTTTGAACCCAATTATTCCAGCAAACATGCTAAAAACAGTTTATATTGAACTTGAGTAGCTCAGTATCACAAGGAAAAATATATATAACAAGTTGCTCACTCAATTTCCCTCAACCCAAACACATGAATTTCCCTATATGACTGCTCTAACCAGCAGAAGTGTTACTTCGGTCATCGCTACCAACACAAAAAAAAAAAAAATAATAATAATAATAAAAAAAAAATCAATTCTCTTCATCAACACCATTGAATATTAATCAGAACCCGAAAACATAACCATGCAACACCTAGCCTTTTTTCTGTATTATCTTGCTAGCAAGCTTGAACTAATTTCTGAAATTGCACCCACTATACAACAGATGGTTCAAGAACTTTTAGAGCTTCTATATGCAGTTTCAAAGACCAGTCTATGCAAATGTATATCAATCCAGGAATTTCAATTGTCGTACCACAAGAAGCATCACACCAAGAACAAGCCAAAACATTCCAACAACCATGCAGAAAAAGATACATATAATTTTCATTGATTCAGCTCTCATCAGCTATGTCTGGCTAAACAAAGCTGAACCAGCTGAATAGGGCGATCATGAACCATGCACATCTCCCCATATATAAAAGAGAATTCATCAACCAATTGTTAACAATAACAGATTGAAATCCCTCCATAACATAGTTTTTAATTGTGGCAAAAAGGCAGTCTTAGCACACAGACACAGATTTGTGTTTCGCTAATGCATCACAATCAGAAGATAATAAGTACCTAAAGGCTTACGACAAGCTGAAGGTAGGCGTCTTAAATATCCATCATCCATGGCAGAATCGAAACAAAGCTTAGAAGCAAGCTATGCCTACTTTGGAAAATGAACCCAGCTACAGCTAGCTAGTAAGAGAAATCTGGCAACAAAGAAGTCTGGATCCAGCAGAAGACACGCCTTTTGCCTTGATGTGTTTCATCATGCTTCCAGGCTAATGATCCTTTGCTGCAAAACAGAACAACCCAGGACTTAGATGATAGTTACAGAAATACTTCGGACAAGCAGGTCACCAAATAAATTCAGCAAGCGTGAACCGCAAAGATAGATAGATCAAATGAAGCAGTGTGGTAGTAGATCAAACAACCTTACACCCTGGCTGCAGCAGCAAAGCCAGCCCTGCTGCAGGATGGTGTCCACGCTCCGGTTGGAAGAAACATGAAGGGAAGGCAGCTGGCTGAGTGACAGGGAGGTTGTGAACAGTCCCATGCCATAGGAGCTTCTTGTTGCGAACGTCAAAGCTGCACATGTGATCCACCCAGCAAATTTCAGCATCGGGTCCCAAGTACTCGCCAGACAGCACGAGGTAGAGGACACCATCGGCCGCATTGAGAAGAGGGTACCCCACCGGCGCCTCCGGCAGCCCTGCCTCCTTGAAACCGTCGAACCTCCAAAGATCTCTGAGAGAAAACCTGGCCTCATTCTTCCACTGCCCCTGCTGCCTCCCATGCAGTTTCAGGGTCCACATCGACACCAAGTTATCAGCGCAGTCGTCCGAGGTACTCTCATCGATCCAGACGAACCAGATGGAGTCACTGTCGCAGCCCATGGTCCGGGTTGCCTCCATCGGCTCTTCCAGGTGGAGGCGCAGCGCCGTCTCCAATTCAAGCACGCACTCCGGTGGCAACTCGATGTAGCTGAAATCCAGGACGGAGTGGTCACCGGCGACAGCTGTGCCGTCCAGGTCGCAGTACTGGAGGCCTTGCGAGAGATCGACCCAGAAACCCTTGCCTTGAAAGAAGAAGGTCAGGTCCGTCCTGAATCGTTCCTCGACGCTCACCGGCACGGACCACCTCACCTTCCTCCTCATCTCCCACGCAGACGCCGCTTTGCTCGCCCCTGCTCTCGCAGGAGAGAACACGCAGAGAAGGGGCGCCGGATTGATGTCCAGAGGAGCAAAGGGAACCTCCTCATTCACACGATCAAAAGCCAGGTAGAACAGCTCGTAATCTCCACTGCAGGTGCGCTTGGGGACGGGATTCAACACCACAACAGCAGGAGCTTCGACGGGCTTGATGATGGAGAGCGACGCGCGCTTGTGGTCGTAGATGAGATTGTAGCAGAGGTTGCGATAGTACCGGCGCTCCAAGCTCAGCGTGATGACCGTGAGGTCCTCCGCGTGCATCACGATCTGGGCCCAGGCAGTCGTCTCG
The DNA here is from genome assembly GCA_015844335.1 of Chrysopogon serrulatus. Lineage (NCBI taxonomy): Eukaryota > Viridiplantae > Streptophyta > Magnoliopsida > Poales > Poaceae > Chrysopogon > Chrysopogon serrulatus. The sequence goes on along the minus strand of JADLZL010001780.1, from coordinate 73,439 downwards.
GGCTGGAACCCCGGACCCGCTGGGCGGACGCCGAGCTCGAGCTCCTCGTCGAATCGTCGAAGCGCCTCGTCGGTCGTGCGGATGGCCAGGGTGGAGGTGATCACCGGGTCGTCGCCGAGGCGCGCGTAGAGTGCTAGGCCTTTCACCGCCTCCTGGATGTTCTCCCCGCATCCGTACGCCTTCTTGCTGTCGCACTCCATCATCGTCCATCCTTCCCCTGGCTCGCCGGTGAGTGGGCTCATATCCGCGTAGCGGTTGAACATGTAGATAGGAGCGGGCCGCCGGGCCGAAGCCGCCGCCGCCGCAGCCATGGCTGACGCGCCGCGGCCCCGCGCTGGTGGAGGGACGGGAGGGGGCCGGATTCAGATGGAATTTGTGGGAAGACGAGAACGAGAATTTGCCGGATCGGAGAAGTGATTGCCAGGTTGGTTAGGCGGGTTCAGGCGGATCGTGGGGGCTAGTGGACTCGGTGCATGTTGGACCGACTGTACTGTACCTTTTTCTAGAAGGAGAAGAGATTATTTTGTTTGGGCCACCGGGCTCTCTCGCATGTGTTTAGTACCGTGTGCAAATTCAAACAAAGGCTCCTCTTACCGTTTGCGATTTTTGAAAAAAACATTTTTTTAACCCTTACTAATTATAAAACCATATTCAGTGGTCTATCTAATGATACTAATTATCGATCATAGTTGTTAATATTTTTAATATATATTTGATTAAAATTAAATGTGCGTTTGATTTCCTAGAAAGCGATGATAACATTTTTTATAGGAGGGAAGAGTACAGTGCTCGGAAACAAGACAACACAACCAAACATGACAACCCAAGATTCAGATAGGGATGATAGTTGATACTTGATAGCACTACCGGAATCGCTTCCTTTGCCGAGTGCTTTCGCACTTTGCCGAGAGCAATTTGTCGGGCACTCGGCAAAGGGCCCGATTTGCCGAGTGCAACTCTCGGCATAGACATACAATCGGCAAAATAAGCTTTGCCGAGCCCCGCCACTCGACATATCAAAGCACTCGGCAAAGGTCCACCTTTGCCGAAGTGCAAACTCTCGGCAAACCTTTGCTCTCGGCAAAGCTCTGCCGTCTGTCCCCGCCGTCCAAGTTTGCCGAGAGCCAACTGTTAGGCTCTCGGCAAACGTGCTCTTTGCCGAGTGCTAGGGACCAAAGACTCGGCAAATTTCAAATTTTTTTTGGGTTTTTGCGTTCCAATTTTTTTTTTAGCCTTTTCACATACTATTGTACTATATTTTCAAATATGGCATATTTTTCAGTTGTTTTGCTATTTTCCGAAGTTTATTTTATTTCATTTCAATTTTTGAAAAATTCAAATTTGAACTGCACGTGCATCTAATAATGAAATTTAGTGACTATAAAATTAATATTAACATTATTTATAGTATTTTAGGGGTGTCCTAGAAATGAGACATAAAAATTTGAAGACCTTAGTCACGAAATATAACGACCCACGTGTGGGCTCATTGTTTTTAAATTCTTGAAAAAAGCATATCAATTCAAAAATCATGAAATTTGTCAACTGTGTCATCATTTCATGAACCGAGGTTGTGGTAAAAATTGACAATGTTTCGAGCAAGTTGTCATATACGTTGCGTTCGAATCCGACAATCTCCGAAAATGTTTCTTAAACTTCTAAAGCAATCCAGATGAATCGGACTTCAAGCAGTTCTCGCGGTTTATTTAGATCTCAATTCTTTTTTCATGAGTGAAGTACAAAGATAAAGGGGTCCTGTAAAAAATTTGACAATTTTTTTGAAATTGTCCGACATTTTTAATTTTTTTTTTGAACTTACTCTTTGCCGAGAGCCTTAGGGTTAGCTCTCGGCAAAGACTAGTCTTCTTTGCCGAGAGCTACCAAGAGGGCTCTCGGCAAAGATTGATTCTAGTTTTTTTTTTTTTTTAAAAATCTGGTTCCATCTTTGCCGAGTGCTCTTCGGCTAGGCACTCGGCAAAGGTTTATTTTTTGGTTTTTAAATTTTTTTAAATAATTTTTTTAAAAAATCTGGTTCACTCTTTGCCGAGTGCTCTTAGGCTAGGCACTCGGCAAAGTTTTATTTTCTGTTTTAAAAAAAATAGTAAAAAATAATTTTTCAAAAATCTGGTTCACTCTTTTTGCCAAGTGCCATTCGGTAGGCACTCGGCAAAGTTTTATTTTTTTTTAATTTTTTATAAAAAATATTTATTAAAAAAAGTATTATTTTTTAGAATTTGCTTTGCCGAAAGCCAGATCGGCGGCTCTGCAAAGCGCGCAAAAAACACTTAATGCACGCACGCTCACTCGGCCACACTCTCACACACCTGCCCCACACCTGCCGTCGTCCCCGCCCCCGCCGCCCGCCCCAAGGCTATCGGTCGTAGCCGCCGGCCCCCGCCCCGCCCAGCGCGGCGGGCCGCCGGCAACGCTGGCCTTGGTATCGATGGGCCGAACCTGCCCCGCCGCAGCCGCGCCCGTGCCAGACGCCCAGCGATCCCGACGCCCGCCGCGAACTGCCCGCCACCGGGCTCGCTTCGCCTCCGGCGATAAAGCGCCTCCGTCCGTCGCCGGGCCTGCCCCGCCCGCGCCAGCGCCCGCCCGCCCGCCGCCCGCTCTACCCCCGTCGCGCGCCCGGCCGCCCGGAGGAGGAGAGGAGGGGCTCGCCCGGCCCCCGGCGATCCCCTCCACGCCGCACCTTCCCCCACCCACGCCCCGGGCGGCCAGCAGCCGCCGCATCCGGCTAGGAGCGGCGGCTCGGCCACCCGTGGCCAACCACGCCGCTAGCAGGCAGCAGCAGCTCGGTAGCTCGGTGGAAGAAGGGTGGCGCATGACAGCCCAGGTTGAGTAGGAGGCCGGAGGAAGGTAGGGGAAGGAAGGAGGAAGGGAGGGGGAAGGAAGGAAAGAAGAAGAAGAAAGGAGGGAGGAGGAAGGAGAGAGGAGGGGAGAAAGGAGGAAGGAGGGAGACGGAGGGAGAGAGAAAGGAGGAAGGAAGAAGAAGAGCTCCTCGTCCGCGCCGCTCTCCGTCCGTGTCCGCGCCGTCCTCGTCCGGTCGTTGTTGTCACCGCGTTCTCGAAGGTAAAGAGCCGTGTCATGGGTTTATCGTATGTGGTTGTCGGCCACGGAGCTGTTGATGTGTTTGTCCGCCATCGAGCCGTCGATGTGGTTGTCCGGCCATCGAGCCGTTATATATATGTGTCTTATTGCGGTGTGGGCATTGTCACCGTGCGGGGGGGGGTGCTTGTCAAATTTTGAGCTAATGCTATGTGTGTTCCTTCTATTTTGCGAGAAGACCCTGTTGGACCAGCTCGAGTTGACCCCGATCGTCTTAAATCGCCGTTGCGGTTACGCTGCACGGCGTCGTCTCGCTCATCTGCACCGACTCGCCACGGCTCCGCTAGCTTTGACGCACCGCCACCTAAGGTATAACCTCTGTTTCCGTATCGGGGTCATAGGTCACGTCACCAAGTTAGGCGTCTCCCGTTCGAAAGAGATACGGATGTCGGTATGCGGAGATCTTAGCATATCGAAAACCGTATCTGTTTCGAATTGTCCACGTTACTTGGACGGCCAGCATGCGTTGTTGGGAACTAGTTTACGTTTATGCGCTCCGTCGGAGGCGAGTTTCGGCATCACCTCCCGTTGTTCTCCGAAACACGATCTCCCTATCGGGCGTGTACCGAGAACAAATGGGAGGTGTTTGCCGAAATTCCGCCCGATCGGAGCGGCATAACGGAAACTAGCCCCCAACAACGCATACGCTGGTGGGATTAGGACCTATCCTCACCTATTAGAGAGTAGGAGGCCGGTGTAGGTAAAATTAATTGTTATGTTTCTCGCTAATGTATATGTTAGAAGATGGATGATCGTGGATCGGATGTACACGGGCCGTCCAAGTGATCGTGATTACACAAATGAATGGATTGAGAAAACATATATGTTCTTGGAGCAAGCATTCGGCGAGGCCGCTAAAGGAGCGAGTCGGGTTACGTGTCCCCCAGTAGGTGTGCTAATCGGAAAAGGCAATGCAAGGATACCATGGGCAAGCACCTTGTCTTGTATGGGTTTACCCCCGACTATACCCGATGGGTCCACCATGGTGAAGCCCATCGAATGAGAGGAGGTGGTGAGAGCACGCGTCGAGGAGTTTGATGATCGATGCTCGGGGGGTAGCGCATATGTTAGATGACTTTCATCAAGCACGCCTCGATGATGGACGTCTTTGATAGGGAGGAGGAGCCAGAGGCCACCGCGAAGGCGTTCTATGATATGTTTACTTCGCACGGCAACCCCTTCACGGCCACACAAAGGTCTCTCGCTTAGACGCCGTTGGCCGCCTAATGGCGTTAAAGTCTCGACTTAGCATGAGTCGAGACGCCTTCGACAAGATGTCGACAGGTTGTTGGTAGCTTGCTTCCGAGGCTCACACTCTCCCGAAGAGCACGTACGAGTCGCAGAGACTACTTCGTGCCCTTAAGATGCCGTATGATCAGATACATGCATGTCCGAATGGGTGCGTTCTATTCAGGAAAGAACACGCGGAAGCAAAGTACTGCCCGATGTATGAATCCTCTAGGTATCCGGAGGTAGAGTCTGCGATGGCCAGAAGAGGCAGCTTGACATCCCCGTGTCAGTCGTAAGGCACCTCCCTTTCATACCGAGGCTCCAACGGCTATACATGACCGAAGAATCCGCCAAACAGATGACATGGCACAAACATGGCAAACGATACAATCCCGACAAGATGGTGCATGTATCCGATGGTGAGGCGTGGACCCACTTTGATGGCATTCATCATGAGAAGGCGAAAGAGGCTCGTAATGTCCGTGTTTGCGCTTGCGGCAGGCCGGGTTTAATCCTTTTGGCATGATGGCTGCGCCCCTACTCATGTTGGCCCGTGTTTGTGATCCCCCTCAACCTTCCTCCCGGTGTGTGCATGCAAGCGCAACACATGTTATTAACGTTGATCATTCCCGGACACCCGAGGAATCATATGGGTGTGTACATGGAGCCCGTGATTGATGAATTGATCAGTGCCTGGAATGGGGTATGGACATATGACCGTGCTACAAAGAGAAACTTTAGGATGTATGTGTGGTACCTTTACTCCATGCATGATTTCGCTTGCGTGCGCCATGTTACGTGCTGGCTGGTGTGTTAATGGGAAGTTCCCTTGTCCAATCTGCAAGGAAGCTCGAGGTTCATTTATCTCAAAAAGGGTACTAAGTTTTCGGGGTTCGACACACTTGCCCGCAGTTCCTCCCGCTTGACCATCCATTCAGAGGCGAGGCAGAAAAAAACTTTACTAAAGGACTCGTGGTGACGGACCCTCCACCCCGGATGTTGACTCCTGCTGAGGTTCGTGAAAGGATAGAAGCCCTTGAGCTCAACTCAGAATGTGATGGCTTTGTGGGGTATGGTCTGCAACATATGTGGACGCATAAGTCGAGCTTGACTCGGCTTCCCTATTTTGATGACCTCCTCCTTCCGCACCACATTGATGTAATGCACACGGAAAGGAATGTCACCGAAGCACTCTGGAGAACAATCATGGATATTCCTGAAAAGTCGAAGGACAACCCTAAGGCTAGATTGGATCCGCAATGTTGTGCGACAGACCAAAGTTAGAGATGAGGCCTCCTAGACGTGGCAAGACATGGACAAGGCCCCTACCGATTATATATTGAAAAGGCCACAAAGAAGGAAAGTTCTAGAATGGATCAGACTATAATGTTCCCTCGATGGATACGCAAACTAATCCGAGGAGAGGAGTGAAGTTAGACACTCTACGAGTCTTAGGGATGAAGAGTCATGACTACCACATATGGATTGAACGCCTTCTCCCAAATGATGGTGCGAGGCTATTTTCCCGAGCATGTTTGGCTAGTCATGGCGAGTTGAGCTATTTCTTCCGTCGGCTATGTGCCAAGGAGATATCTCGTGCCGTGATGGCGGACCTCGAAAAAATGGCACCCGTTTTGATCCGTAAGCTAGAGAAGATATTTCCACCGGGCTTCTTCACTCCGATGCAAAGATCGATTTTGCACCTCCCATACGAGGCACGAATGGGGGGCCCGTCAAGATACCATTGGTGCTATCCGGTCGAGAGAGAGTTCTAAAGGTTCTTCGGAAGGAATGCGAGAAACAAAAACAAAATCGAGGCTTCCATGGCGGAGGCACATATCCTCGAGGAGGTGTCCAACTTCACAACAACTTATTATAGTGACAACCTTCCAAGCGCGCATAATCCTCGGCCTCGTTACAATGATGGTGGAAATGACTCGAACCTCAGTCTTTTGCGAGGGCAACTCGGAAGCGCGAGTGGATCGACAAACAAGATCTTGCTATATGATGAGTGGCGCGCTATCATGTTCTATGTGTTGACCAACCTTGACGAAGTGGAGCCATATATCACGTAAGTTGTGAATGCACTTGTTCCATACACTAACATTATTTCTTGCATCTAACTCCTATGATCTCGTTGGTATAGAGAATTTCTTCATGAATATCGACGTCAATCGCGCCTCCTAGCCTCTGCGAGGAAGCGGATGCTCTTCTTAGAAACGGTGCAGGGAAATGGCAAACCTGAATTCATTTCATGGCTCAAGAAGAAGGTACCGTCCCCATTTAGCTCGTTTTTAGTTACATCTTTCGAGTTGCATGCCAACCTTTCGTATGTGGTCTTAGCTTGCAGGCCCAAATTGATACGACTATGACTCCCGAGTTGAGACAAGTTGCCGATGACTTTGGCTTTAGGGTCAAGTCATTCGGTGGTTATGATGTCAATGGATATCGCTTCCACACAACGGGCTCTGGCGACTTCATTAGAACCGGAGAACAACAAGTTCAGGGGTTCTTACGCCCGGCCAAGATGGGGTCGAGTATTATGGAAGAGTGCAAGAGATATACGAACTCACTTTTCATGGTTCAACACCATTTACTCCTGTCATATTCAAATGCCACTGGTTTGATCCTGCGGTAACGAGACGGACCCATTCTCATCTTGGTCTAGTCGAGATTCGACAGGATACCACCCTACCCGGAGATGATGTGTATATTGTGGCCCAACAGGCGACACAAGTTTATTATCTCCCTTACGCGTGTCAAAGCAATGAGCACCTGAAGGGTTGGGATATTGTGCATAAGGTGCTTGCCACACGGCAAATTACATCCCCCAAATGATGACGACTATAACTTCAATCCAAACACATACGAGGGAGAGTTCTTTCGAAGCGTAAGGGCTAGATGGGAGGTTCGAGATAGACTTGACCGAAGCGATAGAAATGGAAGTTGGCCCGAAAATTGTTGATGACGAGGGACGATGGAGATGAGGTTAAAAATGTGAGAGACTTACAAATGCTTGAGCGACATCGTTTAGGCAACGGCGGCGACGGGGCGACAATTCTCCATTGGGCGGGGGTCGAGTACTTTGACATGTTTGATACCGATAATGAGGCTTATGATCTTGATCATGAAGATTATACTTAATACCTGTAATGCTATTTATTTATATGTTACCTTACGTTGTTGTTCTTACAAATGCCCGGGATTTGCTTATTTAACCTAATTTTCTAATCATGTCTTATTGGTTCTTGTCAAATACAGTGCTTCGTTCAAGATGGTGGGCGGCCGGTCGGTGAACCTGTCCTTGTTGTACAAGGCGACAAAAAGCTGCGATGGCGGCCGCGGCTCGAGGGACCTCCAGCGGAGGCGTGGGGCGGAGGAGCGGGCGCCACGAGGGAGCCGTCACCTCCTCGGGACCGTGAGCGCGAGGACGAAAGGTGAGCGGGGGACGAGGCCGGGGACGAGGTGATAGCTCCCCTGCACGGACGAGGAGGGAGGAGCGAGGAGGAGCGGGGCAGCGGTGGGTGCTTTGGTTCTACTTCTTCCCGGTACCTCGTCGAGTGTGTACTTACGCCGTCCCGCGAGTCTCCCTCAGATACCGCACCCGACGAGGCGGCGGGTGATTCACCCCGAGGGCCAAAAGTAAGTAACTTCCATGGTATTACTATTTCATATGACATATTGGAAATTGAATTGTAAACTAATGCTATTGGTTAACCACTTTTCGGGAACCGGGTTGGTTGTGGTGCCGGGTGAGCACTCGCGCCCACCAAATAACGTCCCGGGTCTTCTCGTAAGACGCACTACCGGCCCGGTGACGTCGCCCGGGAATGAGGAGCCTCCCGGGCGTTCGAGCACTTCGCCGTTGCCCCGGATCCGAACATCAAAACAAGGCGGTGCGTGTCTTGCGTGAATTCTAGGTAAGTCTTTCATCCAACCATAGCAATCTTAATGCATTAAATTTATTGCACTTATCTTCAAATAAGAAATTGGCCCTTTATGTTTGCGTGTACACTTTTTACAAATACGAGGAGGGATACGAGGACAGGGCCCAGGCATGTGTCACTAGGGCCTCGCAAGAAGCTCGTCACCGACATTCACTACGAGGCGCGTCTCCGGGCCATCGTCAATTACCATGGCATCATCCTTGGGGAGAAGGTCACCAAAACACAAGCGAGGACGATGACGCCGACTCGGGACCAAGATACCTCACGGTATATAAATGATATGATCTTTCGGTTTACACATGTCTACGTTGATCTACTTATATGTGAAATTGTGACGTGTGTGCTTGCCCCCCCGTGGTGCTCCGGCCACCAAGACTGGCTGGGAGCGGATCGTGGGCAGTGGTGCGGTCCCGAGTGGGAGGAGACCCACAACGCTAAACGGGAGTGCCGCTTGATGATGCCCGGCGTATCGCACCATCAAGGCAGCCGCAACCTCGCCCGGATACGCAAGCGCCTGGGTAAGCTAAGTCGATGATTCTTCCCTCACTAACTCGTGATTCTAACTCGTGGTCGTTCCTTCACTAACTCCGTTTCTTGCGGTCTCGGGCCCATGGTGGCGCGCCTTGCCCCATCTTCAAGGCATTTGCTATGGCGCACAAGGGCAAGGCGTCGTCCGACGTCTCGTACAACCCGGAGGACCGCTCGGGCGTACACCAACGCCCGGCGTGCCGCGGCCGCCTCGGCGAGTACACGTCCCGCGGCGAGGGACGGTACACGGCGAGGACTACGATCCGAGCACCCGGGACCTTGACCCGTAGAGATCGTCATGAGGGTGGGCGGAGGAAAGAAGCATGGGCGGTGCTCGATGGGCGACGGCGTCATCGACTCGGCCTCAACTCCCACTCTCTCCCACCAGTGCGAGCACGAACACGGGGCAAAAAGCGTGCCCATACGCCCACGGCCGCCCGGCTTCCGCGGCTTCGCTTTCACGCCACACTCGAGGTAATTCCTTTTGTTGTAAGCTTCAATCGATGGCGTTTCAATTATTCTAACTCCACCTTTGCATTATTGCGAGGCCGGGATGGAAGCGAGAAAGGAGGGGAGGCGTTGGAGGCGGCACCGGGAGGCCCAGAGCCCAGGCTCGAGGCCGAGAGGGCCGTGCGTGGCAGACGAGGCGAGATGACCCAACTCATCGCCTTCGTCGCCCAGATGGGGGCACGTTCGGGGATGGAGCTCCCACAACGATTCTCGGCTCCGGTAGTGCGGCCTCGGCCTCGGCCTCCTCACTTTGGGACTCACAGCAAAAGTATAAATGTGTATTGGTTTTTCGTTCGAACTTTGGTCATCACACGTACTAACCCGGTCTCTTTTGTGCGGCCTCGGTCGGCGGGTTCGAACAACCCGGCTTGGCCTCTGACGTGGTCGCCCACAGCCTTCACCCGGGGATGGGGTGGCCAGGTTGGCGTGGGGGTGGACAAAGGAGTTGGCTTTTGAGAGGTTTGTGAGTTATCCCCGGACCGTCTCCTTCTATTTTCAATAATGCACTTGACCCTTATGAGATTTAGAGACTTGTGATGCACTTAAATCATTTGTGATCGGATTGTGATCGAATTTGTGATGTATTGTGATGTAATGTGATCGGATTTGATATATGTGATGTGGTTGTGATATATGCGTTGTGGATGTGCTGTGGATGTGATTTATGTGATGTTTATATGATATATGAACTGTGTATGTGATATATATACTGTGTGTGCTATGATTTAATGAAAAAATAAACTAAAAAAATTTATGGTCACATTGCCGAGTGCAATGACCGAAGCACTCGGCAAAGTGACCATATTTGCCGAGTGCTATGGTCGAGGCACTCGTAAAAAAATTTTTTAAAAATCAGAATTGCCTCTTTGCCGAGTGCCCGAGGGGGGCACTCGGCAAAAAAGTTTTTTTAAAAAAAATTAAATTCTTTGCCGAGTGCCCTCGCGGCGGGCACTCGGCAAAGGTTTTTAAAAAACCAAAATTGAGTCTTTGCCGAGTGCCCTCCCAAGCACTCGGCAAAGCATGTTTTAAAAAAAAAAAATAATTCTTTGCCGAGTGCCACCAGGGTGGCGGCCGGCAAAAGCAGCCGTGAAACGGCTCCACGCCGTTAATCGTTACTTTTCTTTGCCGAGCCACTTTTGGCACTCGGCAAAGCCTTTGCCGAGTGCCGAAAAAAAGCTCTCGGCAAAGAGCCCGTTGTTGATGGAGGCTTTGCCGAGAGCTCTTTGCCGAGCTACACTCGCAAAAGCCTTTGCCGAGTGTTTTTTTGGGCCTTTGCCGAGTGCCCGGGGCACTCGGCAAAGAAGTGAATTCGTGTAGTGTAGCACTAGCTCAGACGAGTTGTCAGGATAAGGCACATTATAATAAAGGACAGGCGTCTGACAAATTCAACAAGTATGAATCTCACACAGATAAAAAAAATATCAAATTTAGCAGTGTTGTAGTACAACAACTGAACAAGTCACTATCTTCCATTGCCTCGAGCTCTGCGGCAGGGCGTCAGTCGTCTTCTGTGGAACTCCTCTGGAGCTGGAGGGAACATGGCTTCTTCATATCGAGGAAGCTGGAAGAAGGGTACATGATAATGGATTCATGCGACGGGGTAGTTGTCAACAAGTCCGCGCCATAGGAGCCTCTTGTAGAGCATGTCAAAGATGCAGAAGTGATCCAGCAAAGGGCGCCGTGATTCGGCATAAGCTCAGTCGACCAGCACCAAGCATAGGGCACCGTCCCCCCGAGGATCGGGTACTCGAACGGCGCCACCGGCAACCCCCGCCTTCTTGAAGCCGGGACGGCTCCCAGCACCTTGGCGGGAACCTCTTCAACAACCTCCTTCCATTCAGCTCCCTCCCCTTCATCACCGCCTCCTCATCGGGCAATACGAGTTCCCATATGCACACCACAAAGATTGGTGTAATGCGAGGGCACATCGATGCGAGCGAACCGGATGGAGTCACCACCAACGTAGCCCATGGTCCGGGTGTTCCTGATCGGCAAAGGAGACTCACCACCACTTTCCTCCGCATCAAACTCGTACTCGCGGGGAAGCTTGACGAAGCCGAAGTCACTAGTCTGCAGGTCGCAGTACACGAGGCCTTGCTTGAGATCGCTCCGAACGCCTTGCCCCGGCAAGAGAAGGCCACGTCCCACGTTGAATGGTTCGTGGATTAGCCCCTCGGAAAGTCCATGCTCTTCAACATGGACGGCACCGCCACCTCCGTGCGCCGCCGACGGCGGCGGCGACAGAGCTCACCCGGAGAACGCCTCTTTGGTCGTCATATGATGAAGGATCCTCATGACCCAAAAAGGAGCAGCTTGTAGTCGCCGCCGCCGTCGGTGCGCTTTGGGAATGATGGGCCTCAACGTCTGCGGGCGCTATGGTAGACGCCGCAGGGGATCCGTAGGATCTGGAACATGGAGAGCGATCTGTCGATGGAATCGTAGACGAGGTAGTAGAGGATGTCAGGCTGCTTTGAGATGGGCGCCGGGCGTGTGAAGGACAGAAGGATGGCGGTGACGCCGTGCTCCTCGTCCATCTCGACACGGGCGCGCCCCATCAAGTCGGCCCTGGGAGCTCGGTGGCATCCCTCAAGGCGGTAGTAGTTAGGATCGAGCTCCAACTCGAACCTCCGACGCCAGCCGCCTCGGTCATGCGGATCGCCGGGCCGGAGTTGAGGTGCGGGCCGTCGTCGCCGAGACGCGTGAGCACAAGGCCTTCCAGCGCCTCTGGGGCGTTGTCCCCGCATCCGTAAGCCCTCCTGCTCGCGCCGCGGGATCTCCCACCACGCTCGCCATGGCTCGGCTTGCCGGTAAGGTCAGCCATATTCACGGCGTAGTTCAGCACGTAGATGGGGAAGGGAGGAGGCCGGTTGACCGCAGCCATGGCGACAAGTGACGGCGGGGACTGGCCGGGAGAGCGAGCGTACGGGTGAGGACGGGAACGGTGGACAGCCAAAGGTGGCCGTCCAGATAGGCTGCTCCGGTACGTGCTGTCGGCGGAAGGGAGGGAGAGGGAGGTGTTGGTTTAAGATCAGATTCAGATTTAAATGGAAACTTCCCTGATTATTCCAGTTGTAGTTATAGTCCAACACGCCGACAACAATAAATCTGGTAGCCGGCCTCTCCGCCGCGGCCCCCGGGCCATGGGGATAAAGGATAATAGTAAATTTATTATTTATAAAAAGGATAAAAACTTTTATTTTAGGTTTCTTGGAGTGTCCTTTTTCATTTTTTGTCAGCAGGCTATTTTTCTATCTTTGTTGCTTTTCTCGGTAGAGAGTTCCCTGCTGGTTGTGAATCTGTAATTTTCGTTGTTGCTCTTTTGTATCGTCTAATAAAACAACTGCAAAGCTATTTCTGCTCCTTCAAAAAAGACTAACTAATTTGTAGTCTCTGAGACTTAAATTGCTAGCATCGACAAACTTAGGCGATGAGTCAAAACACAGAGGCAACATAAAGAGGAGTCTTAAAATATCCACCCCATGCAGGCGACACTCGGTTGCCAGATCACCGAGTTCCCGATCATCTACCTGGGCTTACCCCTAAGCACGAGGAAGGTACCCAAGGCCCGCGTCTAGGCTACCATCGACTCGGTGGCACAGAGGCTGCCACCTTGCCACGGGCCACTGATGGCGGAAAGCGGACGACTAATCTGGATCAAATCGGTACTAGCGGCGGTCCCCATCTATGCGGCCATCGCCGACGGGCTCCCGGCATGGGCTAGAGAAGAAATTGACGCCATATGCCGTAGATTCCTTTGGACAGGAACTGACGGTTCAGTTCGAGGAAAATGCATGGTGGCTTGGCCTACGGTGTGCCGGCCAACCGGAGATCGGTGGCCTGGGCATCCCGGACCTACACCTTTCAGGCATCGCCCTACAATGCAGATGGCTATGGTTGCGCCACACAGACGAATCGAGGGCATGGGCTGACTTGCCACTCTCCACCGCGAGGGAGGTCCAAGACTTCTTCAACATGTCCACATACTCGGTACTCGGCAACGGGCAGACCACCCCTTTCTGAACGGGCCGTTGGCTTAATGGCCAAGCCATCACGGACATTACGCCCTCACTAGTCGCATTCGTCAGCAAAAGAGACTTAAACAAAACTGTGGTAGCGGACGGGATGGCGAATCGTGCATGGGTCTGACAGATTTCGGGAGGCATCTCCGTCGACGCTATACGGGAGTACCTGGTCGTCTGGGACTTAGTCTCTCAGACCCAACTCACCGACAGAGAGGACCGTCTCGTGTGGAGATGGACCATAGATGGATCATACACCTCCAAATCTGCATACCGAGCTTTGCATATGACCTCACACCCCATTCCCAGCTGCCCGCGAATTTGGGAGACTTGGGCACCGCTGAAGGTCAAGATCTTTCTATGGCTGGCAATTCGGAGGAGGCACTGGACCGCAGACAGACGACACCGACACGGCCTCGAGGGCCGGGACACCTGCTACCTGTGCAACCAAGAACCCGAGTCGATAGACCACATAATTACCTCATGTTCCTATTCGTGCCAAATCTGGTGTACCATACTCACTGCGCTCGGAGCCGACGCGTCCCTGATTGGAGGAGGTACGATGCTGGAATGGTGGGAGCGATGGCGACTGCGTTGGCACGGAGACAAGCGGCGAGGTGCTGACACCCTTTTTGCGCTCACTGCATGAGAGATCTGGAAGGAGCGAAACGCTAGTTGCTTCTGGAACGCTTCAATCCCGGAACGCGAGTTACTACGTACCATCAAACGAACAGCGGACGACTGGATTGACGCGGGGGCGTGAAAGCTTAGTTGTTTAATTCACGAGTAATCAGCTTTGTAATATAGGGAGGGTTCAGAAGGGGCATGGAGTGGGTCTAATTCTAAAACGAGCTCACACCTCTGAACCGCGAACCATCTACTTTAAACTTTTCTCTTAATATAATGAAGCGCAAGTCTTTTGCGTTTTCGAGAAAAAAATATCCACACCATAAACGAAACAAAACACAGGGGCAAATAAAGCCCAGAAGCTAGTTTGATACGTACTTCCCAACATGAAGCCAATGCAACTAGTACTAAGAAGGGCAAGCAACCTGGCAACGTGGTTACACGGATCCAGTAGAGATGTGGTACTGTTGTGTCGATGCCTTCCATGATTCTGATCCGGGACTCTTAATCGATACATACAGTGCTGCAGAAGAAGACAACCCAGGATTTAGACAGAGTTGACAGCACTAGCTAGCTATGTAGTGTTGCGCAGCCCTGGCATGAGAAGCGTCCGACAAAATTCAACAAGCGTTATTAATCGAACTGTTAATCGCACAGATAAAAAATATCAAATGAAGCAGCAGTCTGGTATGGTAGTATAAAAACCTCAGTCACTATCTACTATTGCCTCGAGAGCTCTGCTGCAGACCTCCTCCCGCGGGAACATTGCTTCATTTCGAGGAAGTTGGAAGAAGGGTACATGATAATGGACTCAAAAATATGGTAGTTGTGAACGAGTCCGTGCCATAAGAGTCTCTTGTAGCGCATGTCAAAGCTGCAGAAGTGACCCACCAAAGTAAGTTCATTCTGTGGGGATCTGCTCAGGTCAACCAGCACGAAGCATAGGGCACCATCTGCCGTGAGGATCGGGTACTGGAACGGCGCCGCCGGCAATCCTGACTCCTTGAAGCTGGCAGCTCCCAGAGCACCTTGGCAGGAACCTTGTCAAATATCTTCCATTGCCCTTCTTCTTTCCTCTTCCCATTCAGCTGCCCCCCAGGCAAGTCCAGTTCCCATATGCACACCACGGCATTAGTGTAATGCGAGGGCACTTCGATGCAGACGAACCAGATGGAATCCCCAGCGACGCCCATGGTCCGTGTGTTCCTCATCGGCTTAGGATTCTCAACAAAAAATTCCACATCAACCTTGCACTCGCAGGGAAGCTCGATGAAGCCGAAATCCATGCCGTCAGAGTCGTCACTGGTCGTCTGCAGGTCGCAGTACACGAGGCCCTGCTCGAGATCGCCCCAGAAACCCTTGCCTTTGAAGGAGAAGACCACGTCCACACTGAATGGCTTGTGGATTTGCCCCGGCGGAAAGTCCATGCTCTTGAACTTGGACACCAACCCGGTGCCGTCAGACGCCGACGACAGAGAGCCCAACCAGAAAACGTCTCCGTGATCAGACGATGATCGATCCTCCTCGTGACCCAGAAGGATCAGCTTGCAGTCGTCGTCGCTGCCGTCGGCGCGGCTGGGAACGATGGGTTTGAGCGTGCAGAAGCCTTCGCCTCGTCGGATCTGGAACATGGAGAGCGATCTGCCGGCGGCATCGTAGACGAGATAGTAGACGAGGGGACGCCGATGCAGGAAGGACACTGACGCGCGTGTGAAGGACAGAACGATGGCGGTGACGCCCTGGTCCTCAGCCGTCTTGACCTCGGCGCGTGGCCTCAGGTCGCCGGCGAACGGGCCATCAGGATCGATCTCAAGCTCCGACTCGAATATTCGGTGCGCGTCGGCGCTCATGCCGATGGCCAGGGAAGAGGTGAGGAGCGGGCCGCCGCCGAGACGCGCGTAGAGCACGAGGCCCTCCAACGCCGCCTGGACGTTGTCCCCGCATCCATAAGCCTTCTTGGTTGCGCACGGGATCTCCCACCACTCTTCCCCTGGCTTGGCAATAAGCACACCCACCATGCTGTCCAGCACGTAGATAGGGTAGGGAGGCCGGGCCGCAGCCATGGGTGTGGCTCTCTGGGCTGCTGGCGGGTAGTACGGGGGGCAGCCACGGTCGGCGACTCGGCGTTCCGTGCTGGCGGTGGCGGCGGAAGACAGGGAGAGAGGGCAAAGAGCTACGTAGATCTGTCAATAAGTACAGTGCGCACATGCAGTTGTTATATCCAAAAAAACACGTTGGCAACAATAAAACGAATAAATAATAGTCCTGGACCGGCGGGGAGGCGCCAAGGCGCAGCAATCGGACCGGCAAGTCCAACTCTCGCTGGACTGGTGAAGAGTGGACTCGCTAGGCGGACCGGCCCAGAGCCAGAGTAGAACGTATGTGTGCTCCACTTGTCCGCTGTTGCCAGCCTGCGTGGGGCAATAAAATACGGTACCAATTATGTTATGATCCACTGCATTTCGCAATAAAATAAAATACGTTGATGGTTTGCGAGATGAAATTTTGTGCTGTCGTTTTGATTCACCGTCCCTTGGGTGTCGATGTTGCCGCTGTCTTGGCTCATTTGTAGAAAGCCATTGATCTGGCTCTTCCGCAGGCATTCAAGCATTTTGATACCATTCCTACTGCAAGGCCATCTCTGAAGACGGCTCTGCCTCTTCCTGCCACCTCCGTCTGCGGCGGAGCGTACAAGTCCTACTGCCACTGAAGGCCAAAAGTCCTAGACACTTTCATCATCTTGTTTCGAACCCGATAGTTGGTCTGCTCTTCGCATATGCCGCCGTGTTTGTGGCTTGTGACCGTTATGCTGAAAAATGGTCAAAGGGCCATCGATTCAGTTCAGTTACATGTCTTTGCAGGAAGTGTTGGATCTATTTTGGGTGCATAGTTACATACTAGTGCAATGCGCGCTCCTGCGCGCCTGCAATTAGATTGACTAATATTTATTTGTGGACCCATACAGGGTTACCTAATAGTTCTATGCTTAATTATACTCGGGAAATGGTACATTTGAGTATGATTAACATAATTGGCGCATGTGGAGGTTCCTCTGATTTTCAACCTCTGTTGTTGATTCTGGAGTATATTCTGTGCGGTCTGCAGGAAAACATGGAGGTAATATAATTATAGTTAGTTTTATTGTGTATGCTGTAGTTAGTGGAAGGCGTTCAACACTAATTCCATGATGCGTACCATGGTGAGTGATTGGTTGGAGGTGGTTCGGATATTACTTCTGTTGGTGGACGCTCCAGTGTCCAGGTTGTGTGATTGGAGTTGTTTGCAACTATGGAAAACTGTAAATCCTACAGGAGCTTAATTTCATAATATCAAAGTGATTACCAAATCTTTGAAACTCACAGGAATTTCTTATGGTATAGATGTGTTGGAAACCACATTTGTGAATTTGAAAAGAGATATTCAAGGGAGGGCTGGAAAAGAAAACGGATGTGAGCTTATCAATTGTTAAGGAACATGATAAATTTTTTATCTGAATCATGAAACTCTATGGCATACATGTGTTTGAGACCACACTTGTCAATTTGAATGAGATAATCAAGGTTGGGCTGAAAAAGAAAAGGGATATGAACTTACCAATCACTAAGAAGGAACATGATCAACAAATGGAAATTTGCAGCAACAAATCCTGTTATAGAGAGACCTGAGCTGCTGGCTGCTGCAGCCGGTGGAGGCACCATAGGTTTTGCCATAGTTGCAGCCCACTGTATACTGGCCTGGCCTGGCCTGCCTACCCTCTGAGCAGCAACACGTTGATGTAGTTCAGAGCTTCTGTGGCTTATGAGAATGATGGGAAAAAATAATAACAAATGAAACCAGGTATCCTCATTCCAATAAAAATATATAATGCGGTAACTTCAGTTTAATTTACATCATGTTGTATAAACCATCGACATGGATTAGCATGGTACCTGCACTCACCATTTCACCAATGCAAAGTGACTTGAGGGCCTAACAGAGGCAGCAATGAGTCTTTAGTAACTGAAATTTGGGGAAAAAAAAGGTGTTAACATCTGTGAAGTTTTAGGTCAATGTGGAGTATATGTTAAATGTCCAATGCACTAAGGTATGCATTCAAGCTGCCCTGATGTCGAACAATGGCATAGTAAAAAAAAATATATATTGGTAAAATGTCTTAGCAATGGAGAAGGTAGTTTATTTTGATGCAGTGAAACTATTGTACTGAAAATAAATTAGGCATGCCAGATTCATTCCATATGCAGAAGATAAGTACTCAGTTTGTTATACATGGAGACTTACTAATAAAGCCAAAAGCTGGAATAAATGGGCTA
Source organism: Chrysopogon serrulatus (assembly GCA_015844335.1). Classification (NCBI taxonomy): domain Eukaryota; kingdom Viridiplantae; phylum Streptophyta; class Magnoliopsida; order Poales; family Poaceae; genus Chrysopogon; species Chrysopogon serrulatus. The sequence continues at coordinate 55,157 of JADLZL010001780.1, read as the reverse complement.
CTGCAAAGATGATTTAGGTGCATCATTTGTTGTAAAATGTAATGAATAATAGTATTACCTGCCATTGAAACTAACAGCACACCTATTTTGTTGTGATTGCTGTGCAAATTAATGTACTGAACATCAATGTCTTTTAGGATCATCCAAATCACGAGAAAATCAATATTCCGGCAAAGGGTGTAGTAAATTAATATTTAATCTCTTGCTTCAAACCAAAGTCCAATTCTAAGAATAAGTGAAAAAAAAAATTTCAGGACGCAAGGGAGCTTAGAGGAACTGAGGATAAAAGCAGGACCACAACACCAGTAAATTCAAGGTTCTGTAAATTGCATAGATCAAGTAGAAGCTAATATAGGAACAATTGACACAGTTGAATGACTATTCCATGTCTTCATTCCACTATAGACTGACTGGTGTCTATATATATATATATATATATATATATATATATATATATAGTCAAACAAATCTCTTAAGGTAACTAATCTGTAACACTTACAATAATAACCCAATTGCATAAGAATCCTATAAATTAGTTGCAAAATTAAAAAGATAGCACAACATTTGTAGAGGTGATACCTTTTCTTTTCGCAACTGATTGCTGCTGTTCTCATTCCTTTAACCTGATCTCCAGCTCCTTCATCTAAGAAACGGGGGGGGCCAGGGAGGGGGGGGATGGGGGGAATCCATGGTCGAAGAAAAAAAAAAAAAAATATTAATTAATCCAAACCTGCTGACAAATTGCAATATTAAATTTTCAAAATAATAAGCAGGATATTAATCCAATAGCTGAATAGTGCTAGCTTTTTGATATAAGCACATACTGAAAAAATACAAAAAAAAAGTGAGACTGATTGACTAAGTCGACTATGAGCATAATAGATGGATTCTATTTCTAGTTTAACAACATCATACCATAGGATTCAATAAAAGCAACCCAGTATAAAGAAGACAGACATTTGTAGTTTAGCAACATCATGCCATAAGATTCAGTGAAAGCAATGCAGTATATGCCATGTCAGGTAGGCACTTCTAGGGCATATTCAGTTTCATTTGAGACACAGTTGTAGAACTATCCCCAACATATCTGGCAGGCAAAGAATTCCCATTAGAGAAGTAAAACATTTGGAAAGCATGGACTCAGTATTGGGAAAAAAAAAAAACTATAAGTCTATATGCCAAGAGCCGAGGGCAAAACTTAAGCAGTTACAATTGAAGTGCAGGCGTTATCTTTGCCTACATAATAAGATTATAATTTTGAAAGTGGAAAATGACAGGCATGATACACATACCAAAATGGTTTTTCTATGTCTGAATGAGGCATACTATTGGAGCACAGATCCAAATTTGAAGCTTCATTGTTTGAGTAAAAGAATTAAGATCATCATGATCAACTTGAATCATTTTGTCGGACGTAGATGGTGGTGGAGTGAAAGAATTCAATATTATTGTTACTGTTTGAACATGAGTTAATGTGAATTTGACTCTATTTCGTTGGTGTAAGTGGTTCCGTTTGCTGCAGTCAATGATAACGATGGATCACCTCACCCGAAGTAGCATCTAGGTAAACTGTAGTAGAAGCTGTAGAAACCAGGCTGCAAAAGCATGAAACAAGGCTAAAGCCAAATCACGATCTTGTTCGTCATTATTTAGGCAGTATAGCAGTGCAGCAATCAGTATCAAAATTATACATACACAGTGCTCTAAAGCATATTAGATGGCGCAGGAAAATGTCAACAGTTAATGACCATAAATCAGTGAAGTGTAACTATGTAAAAGGATGTCTTTTTTTTTTAATCACAGAAGAGCATGGGCGTTAACAATTCTTACAGAGCATGGGCATTAACGACTGTAACATAAGTAATCCAAGGATAGAAGCACAAAGATTTTAAGTTCATAGTGTGGATGTATTATCTGAAAATAATGTCACTTTTTTTGGCAAAAGAAGTACTTACCCACTGTTATTTTCAATTATCAAATCACGAACGGGGAGAAGGACACCTATAGAACTATCAGTGCACAGCTACATACATGAAGGTCCACCATTTTGTTCAGAAGCCACCAATTCGGATAACTTGACACTGCACAGTTACATACCTCGAGGTCCACAATTTTCTTCAGAGGCCACCAACTCAGATAGTCTAAAACTATATCATTTTATTTTGATGCATAATGGGAAACTCTCTCCTCTCTGGCATCACGGTAAATCACTGGGATTCCTAGAGTCATACCGCGTCATTTGCAGAAATAATTTAGATGGAGTTGTAGTAAAGGAATTTATCTATTTTTACAGTTCTGACATAGCAGACAAAAAATGATTGTTTTTTTTTACACCCACTGCTCTATGAAGAATTGTAGATACCAAGAAACAAATGATATTTCAGGATGGAATTTAGTTAGCATAAGGGAGATGGTTTTCAGATTACCTCCTTCCCTAGCCACACTATCTTGAATGCCTCCGCTCGCCCACCAAAGAACTTTGCCCCATACAAATAAATATTAACATGGATAATGAGAACGACCAGTAGATATTAAGGGAGCACAACAACTATAGGATGCATCAGTATGTTGAGGTAAGCTGATTTTTACTCAAAGTCAGTAATGGGAGTCCAATAATTGCAATATGCACAGAAACTCTTGATTCAAGAGTTTGAGAACCCAAATATGAAACAAAACTACAATACGTAGTAATAGGAAATATAAAATCCCTCCCTCTCACTCTCGCCAATCTTTAATTTTGGATCTGAGCAGTGTAATAACAGAAAGCAAAATGAGATTTGCATGTCCAAATCATAGCAGACAATTTGTCATTTACTCGACTGTGTTAGATCTATCCATCAACACCTAACAGCTGTCCTTTCACAGATAATGAATAGGTTCTCTATTTCACCAGAGTAGAAAAACTCAAAAAAAAAAATCCGAAACAAGGCATCCCCAAATCAAGTCTCCGTTCACAGCACGTACTACTGAAGAAGTATTTGCGACTAAAGCTTTCTATTGAGCTGTTGAAGCCAGGAGAAATGAGCATTAATTGATCGTACAAAGGCAACGAAATTAAATGGGAGTGTGCTTCCCAGAGGTATGAACCAGGATGCAGCTGGCGTTGTACAGAAATTCATACCGGACATTGGATGACATGGGTGTTCTGGACTTAGCCAACGTTGTTCTAAGTCGGAGCTGTGGTGCACCAGTGGGCCGACGGAGAAGAAGAGAGGTGACGCATTGCCGCAGAAGCCAGGCACAGACCGGAGCTGTAGTTGGGGAAGAGGAAGAGACAAGCACGCACCTGGGGGCGACCACCGTCAGGCCGCTCGCACGGGTGGCTGCCTGCTGCGCCGCCGCGTTGGGAGGGGACGCCCGTTTGGGCTGCTGTAGCCGGGGCCGCCGTGTCGGGACGCGCCGGTGTCGGGCATCGCCGCTGAGGGCCGCCGCGCCGCGTGGCCGTCAGGCCGCTCGCGCCGCCGCGTTGGGAGGGACGCCCGTTTGGGCTGCTGTGGCCGGGGCCGCCGTGTCGGGACGCGCCGGTGCCGGGCATCGCCGCTGAGGGCCGTGGCCCGTGCCGGGTCTGCCGCCGATGGGGAAGCAGTGCATATGGAGGAGGAACCATGAGACAGAGAAGAAGAAGAGGGTGGGGTACCGGGAGATCCGTCCGCCGAGCTGCGACGCCACGGCCGCCGGTGAAGAGGGGGCGAAATCCAAGGTCGGCATGGACGCGCGCACCGGGGAAGCCGCGGCGCTGGCCACCGGCGGGTCCCGGTCGCGCTCCTCCGTGGCCGCGGATGGCCACCGTCGGTGGAAACGCGTCGCGCCACGCCGCCGCACGGGAGCACCGCGGTGTCCCGCCAACGCCTGGCATGATGAGCCGGCGGCCGGCGCCCTGGGGAAGGGGAAAGAGGACGACGGCCGCAGCCGCCCCCACGTTCGCGCCGGTGGGCATCGCCCTGCCCGCTTCGGGTGGGTTGTCGCGGCCCTCCACCGCGGCAGCCTCCGTCGAGGGCCACCGCTGCGGACGACGCCTGTAACGGGCCGCCGGCGCGCTGGTCCCTGCCACCGGGAGGGAGACCATGGAGACGGCTGGCGTCGCTGCTGCGGAGGGGCGCGCCCGTGGGGACGGCCGGCGACGCCGGCCAGGAGTCGCGCGCGTATACGACGACCGGGGATGGGACGAAACCCTAGGCTAACGGACACGTCAGGAGAGGAAGACGAAGGAAGAGGAATACCGAGAAGAAACGTCGGGAAGTGAAGAGAAACGTGGGGGGTGAAGGAGAAGCACAGTTCTTTAGATTTTTCTGGAAGAAAGCGTTTCTTTGAATCGTGACTATCAGTCCATGGATCCAACGGTGGTAAACATTTCGGGTGACGTGGACACCGTGGCTGTCGAGGAGCTTGTGCCACTTTTAGTTGTTAAATGTTCTTGCAGGAAGTGTGAGATCTCAGTTGTGCTTGACCTATCAGTGGTTGTCGTGTCTCGCGTCAAGACTCCGCAAACCATGTGTATCGATGGGTCTGTTCAAAGAATTTTCTATCGAGTTGGTTGACTCGGGGGAGATCTCATACTTCGGTCAGTCTTCATTTGGCATCTCAACTTGTAGTTGTGACACCTATGCAATGTCCTCTAGCAATAAGAGTGGCAAAAGGTCATCACCTATAGTGCTCCTCACATATTCCATCGGCCGCTAGTATTTAGTTGCGGTTGAATTTTAGTCTTGTGTGTTATCTCTATCTTCTTATGATATGATTCTCGGCTTGGATTGGTTGGAATGTCATAGCCCTATGATGGTGCAATGGGGATAACAATGGTTAGCAATTCCACATAAGGGTTGTTATGTCATTATTCATGGTGTTGGTGCTTCTGGTTATCCCTCCACAAAGGCCACGAAGGGGGCTAGGGTTCCCGACGAGAATTTAACATAGGGGGGGCGATAAGCCCCATGGTAAAGGATGCAACAATTTGAGTAACCCTCCGGCCGACTCTTCGAGTGGCGAGGGGGACCGAGGCTATACCCATTGGGTGCACTAACGCTGCACTGCCCAGCAAAAAAAGAAGAAGGCTTAGTAGATGGTAAGTGGCTCTCCCCTGAGGAGGCCCATGATGTTAGTGGTCTGAGCCAGGCAAAGTCACCATCACAAAGGGCTCGAGGGCTTAGCCATGACTCAGGGATTCCTAGCCAAGGTGAAGCCAGGAGGCACTTTGCCTTGGTCTAGGCTCGGACTTAAGAGGCACCCTAAGTCTGTCAGACGCCAAAAGCTAGCTATGGAATTTGTCATACCATCTCATTCCACAGTCACAAAGCACTATCGATCGCTCTCCCAATAGTCGCACAAGAGGCTTGACACATCAAAACAAAGGATTTCCCCAAGCCAGCCAAGCTGGGGGCTCCGGGCTGACTCGTGAGCTTCTAAGGTTAGAGGAGAATCTTGTGTACGAAGGAAGCCTAGAGAAGGTTCACCTAAGGAAGGCCCTGATGTGGTAGACTCCCCCTAGCGGTCAAGTGGGAGACTGCAGAGGCATTAGGGGATTGATTACGACATTGTCAGCCCCCTCCTACATGGCAAAGATGGTCCAACGGTGCCAAGATGAAGGCCAGGCCCAAGGCAAGAAGCCCTATGTAGGATCCAATTGCTTAGTACCCATGCCTTTCTTGGTATATAACTGGATGTGGGGCTTAGAAGCCTGAATCAGGATAAATCGGGATAAAATCGCATGTGTCTCTTAGTGCTCTGAGTGTCCAAGCCACCAGAGATCCACAGGCCAACCTCGGATGTACAACATGATTCTTGCCACAGTTCTAATCCAGCGACACTGAGTACAGGTGCAAACCCAAGCAAAGGGACATGAGTCTACACATGTACACCTGAGACCCAATAATGAGGAACTAATTTTCTAGATAATCATGAGTATGCATGAGATAATTATATTTTGTATGATGGAAAATATCTACAATATAGATAAGCATGATGAAAATTCTAGAAATATAGAAAAGTCTATAAAGTAGCCAACTTAAAAGCCATAGACACCTTGAGTTTGCATGATAATGTTGCATAGATTGTTTCAGATTTTATAAGTGTGCATAGGTCTCATGCTGTGATTGAAGTTGTTTGAAAAGTCTAGAAACTGGAGTAAATCAACCGTATCAAGATTTAGAGTCTCAACAAGATGTAAAATTTAAAAAGTTAAATATTTGCGTGCGATTCGGCGGCGACTGACGAGCAGAGTGAGGGATGCTACAGCAGACAACGGAGAAAGCGGAGATGAGCAGAGCAGTGAGTAGAGCAACCTGGCACCGGATCGGAGGCTGAAGTCCACATAAAGCAGAGACCGGCAGAGTAGCGAGCATAGTGAGGGGAGGAATCAGAGACTGGCAGGCTGCACCATGCGTACAAGTGTAGAGAGAAAGCAGAAGAGAGGGCCCACACATATATGTAAGGCTCATCCATTCTATTGATGGGATATATTGATAGAGGACTAAGATGCAATATAGCATGATCGTTTCACAAGTGTGACAGGATATATGTCATGGAAGGATAGAAGTACTCCTAGGTGAGATGGAACTTAATTTGGGTAAAGGCTTGCTGGTGGCATGAACAATAGCAAGGTTCATCAGGTCGTGATGTGTAGTTTAGATCTATACTTCATGTTTCAAAGAAACTATATGTGTTTTTGGCCACATGAGAAGCCAATAAAATTCCAAAAGAAAAAATATGTCACATGTTAAATGAAGACGGTGACAAATTATGAGATCATTGGACCAAAGGAGAGAGACCCAAGAAGGACTCACACGTCGCTAGCGGGCCCCATGGCCCACCCTAGGGAGGGGCAGCGTGGGGGCACCGCATAAGGAGGAGCGGCAGCTGCCCTAGCCACCGCCACCCCATGCTGCTGCTGGGGGAGCCGGGGCGGGGGGGGGGGGGGGCGCCACGTAGCTACTGCCCGCCACCGTCACCGCCGTCGCTGCTAATTACCTTTTTATTATTATTATTATTATTTAAAGAATTCAAATTAAGAAAACTGAAAAGTCCCTGTTTGATAAGGACTTTCCCCGTTAGAGTCTAATAGGGACTATAAATAATAAGGGGCGTAATCAATTCGGATAAAGAAAGTAATTGGGCTAGTCCCTTTATTTTCCAATCTCCCGCGCTCTCTTCTTCCTCCTCTCTCCCGCTGCTGCGCCGCCCCTCCTCCGGCTCCTACCGCCGCCTGTGCCGCCCACCGCCGCCCCCCCCCCCCTCTCCCATCTCCTCCGATCCACTAGCCCCAACAGGGGCGGATGTAGTGTTGGTGCATGGGGGTACAGCTGTACCCCCAATTTTTTTTGTACAAATACTAAGTACATATTAGTTATAATACATTATTACTTAGAACACCTTATCAAATAGCAATCTACACGGAAAAGTGCTCATTCGAGAGAAAAAAGTAGGCTTCCAACCCCATAATAGCACACTTTATTCTAATAAAGTATAGGAAACTAAAGTAAATAAATATACAAGTACAATATAAAATTAATATCGAAATGTGTTAGGAAAGGTAAATTTGTAAAGTTGATTTTTTATTTCTCTCATGATAGAAATATTGGATCCGCCCAGAGTGCATCTATATATCATTAGAGAACTACATCAATTAGGTTCGTACCCCCCATGATCAAAATTCTGGATCCGCCACACTGAGCCCCAACCACCCTTCTTGTTGCGTGTGTTACAAAATCTTATTTTTAGGATTATTTTATTTTGTGTTAAATAAATTGTTATCTAAACTATTGTTAAATTCAACAATTCATGGACAATTATTGTTTAGTATAAAAAACAGATTGAAAATGAGAGATATTTACATTCAAATAAACGAACAGGGCGACCGAGAGATGTTGTTAATTAGTTGAAGAAGTTAGTTTTATTTAATCTTGTACTCAAATAAAATAAGTAGTTTGATTGTATCAAATTGCAAAAAAAAAAAAAAAAAAAATGGAGACGTTTTCAAAAAAGAAATGAATGAATTTAGTAGAAAAGTACTTTATCGAATTCGAACCGATGACTTATGTCTTACCAAGGCATTATTCTACCACTAAGTGAAAAGCCCTTTATCGGATTTGAACCGATGACTTATGTCTTACCAAGGCATTATTCTACCACTAAGTGAAGGACCATCAAAGAAGAACCTTATTGCCCGGCCAAGAGATGTGCATGGAACGCATGTGTGGAACCACCAAACACCAAGTCCCCGGCCCGTTCCATGTTAATTTCTTCACTAAGCTAACCAAAGCTAAGTTTGAATAACGTCACACAATGAATTAATATTTTTGTTCGTGTTTTTTAAACGGATCAGCCCAACAATTAATGACGTTTTCCGGTCAAAGGTGCAATTTGCTTTGGAGCTATCACGTAGCACGTACACCAAGCTTAGCCAGGAAGAGGACACCGCGGCCGTGGCTACGTGTTAGCTTCCACCTTCCAGCACAAAAAAAGACAAAAACCATGCTCAACAGCCTCCGGTGTGTGGTACGTGATCAGGCCTCGTGGCTACCGCCTGGGAGATCTCGTACGTGTCGCCTGCACAACAAGTGTATTCACGTACGTGCGACCCGAGCGTGCGAGAGGGGACGAGACTATCGAGAGCGTGCCATTGCCATCATCAGCCGGCCGGATCCGACTCCCGACGATGCCTTGCACGCATGTAGCACGGTTTGCACCGCTGTGCCGGCGTGCCCGTGCCCGGCCAAAGCTGCATCCCCACCACCAACCCACGGAGCGCTTTCACGGAGACGGCAAGCGCGCAGGGTACGGCGGCCCCTGGCCCTCGCGCCACGCCGGGAAGCCCGGCAAAAATGGCTTCGCGGCCGCGCTCGCCCTTGGCAGGACGCACGCCTGCTGCAGCGGCGACCAGCTGCTCTCCGCTGGCAGGCAGCACCGCAGCAGGGCACCCCTGCAACCTGCTGCACCCCCTGCTGGGCATGTGGCCTCTTGCTGCCTTGCAGCCTACCTGTGGCCGGCCTCGCCCCAGCGGAGAGATGCATGAGACTGATGTTTGAGCGATTCAAATGAAAACCGAACTTGCAAAGTTGTATGACCAGGCCACCAGGGCCGTCCGGACGACTACGTTCAAATGGAACCGAATGCTGCTGGTTTTCAAATCGAAATACTACAGTTTTTGGATAGATGCGAGATGTGTGATGATGCTTAATAACCAAGAAATTCACTACAGGAAGGGCCTTGCTAAGGTACACCTTTTACCTTATAGGAGGTAAGATCTCAAACAAATCTCATCCCTTGATTTTTGAAATGCATTCAATAACTAAGTAATTATTAATTAATTAAAATAAATAAAAAAGGCAACAAACTAAATCAACGTCAAAAGCTAGTTTGTTACCGTATAATACGGGTGCACCTGCATGCAACGGCGGCATACTCCTGTACACAAACGTACACCATGTACAAAAATACATCCGGTACGTGGTATGGATGAATATAATAAATCAACGTGACAGTACAACTTGTTACCAACATACATTTGCAAAATACTAATGTTAGGATTATGAACTGGTTTTTTTTTCTCGAATACACAAAAGACTTGTATTTTTTGTATTAAGATGGGTACGGTGTTCTCGCCACCATTAATTTAAATACCAACATGTTCAAAACAGATGTTCTCATTACCAACACGTTCATAATCCAATTTAAATAAATAAATAAATAAAAGCACACCTCTAATTTGGTCACATTATAGAAAAAAAATACAACTCATGGTATAAGTATACCTTTTTTTAAGAAAACTAGTATAATTATAGCTAACGTCGGTATAAAATATATTACATTTGTCACGCTGACCATCCATGCAAATATATGCCTCGTACTATTGCGTGCATGTTAGATCTAACTGATAGATATTTTACTTAAACTTCTGCTTACTTTCCTATTTCTCAAAATAAAAAATATATTTATTCTATTACCTCTTAGGAGGTAATATGTGATTATCGTCATCTGGATCGTTGCCGGGTGCAGCACTCCGCAAAGAGCCTCCGGCAAAAACGACCCGGCAAAGGATACTTTGTCTTTGCTTGGGAGCCGCCGCTCGGCTCCCGGCAAAAAGAAAGTCACCGTCACGGCACGGTTCCCGTCACCGATTTTTTGTCGGGTGCCACGTCGAGGCACCCGGCAAAGATTTTAAATTTTTTTCCCAGATTTTCTTTTGCCGGGCGGCCGTCCCCTCGCCGAGCACTCGGCAAAGGTTTTCCAATTTTTTTAAAAAATTCCTTTGCCGGGTGTCTCCGACATGGCACCCGGCAAAGAATTTAATTTTTTTTGAAATTTCTTTGCCGGGGGGGGGGAGGACGCGACGATGGGCGAATTCGCGGCGGTGGCCGCGCGAGGGAGGCGGGCGACGGGCCGCGTGGGACGGTCGTGGGCGGCGGCGGCCTTGGCGGGCGGCGGCGGCGCGACCGTGAGGAAGCGGGCGCGTGCGGCAAAGGATAGGGTTCAGCAATTAGGCTGGGCCGGCCGTTTTATTAAAACGGGCCTTTACCGGGTGCTTCCCAAAAGGGCACCCTAAGAAAGGATTTTTTATTTTTTTTAAATTAGCCTTTGCCGAAAGTGTCTATCGTGATGGCCGCCCGGCAAACCCGGCCTTTTTTGGGGTGTCCCCATTGGCACCCGGCAAATTATTATTTTTTTTGTTTTTTGCTCCATTTTTTTCTGGGTCCTTCATACGGTAATTAAAACTCAATTTCAAAATTTGGATCAATTTTGAGTTATTTTACTATATTTCCTTAATTATTTTTGTTTTGTTGAATTTTTTCGAATATTCCAAATTTGAACTGCAGGCACAAGAAATAATATAATTTGGTCATTCAAAAATATAGTATTCATGATCTTTACCGTATGTTGAGGCCGTATCCAGAACTCTCATGAAATTACGAGCATCTTGTTGACATAAGATGATGATGTACTTGCGGGGAAAGTGTATTTAAATTGTATTAAATCCAAACAAAGTCCAAAAAATCACGAAAACTTGTCGAGATGTCTTTTTTTATCGCATGTCGAGGCTCTAGTAAAAATTGAGAAAGTTTCGAGCAAGTTGTGACGTCACACGCTTAAAACCCGCACATCTCCGGATGTGATGACTTATGATCACATGTGGAGAAGCCTAGGTTTCAGATATGTGACGTCACAACTTGCTCGAAACTTTCTCAATTTTTTACTATGGCCTACACATGCGATAACAAGATATATCAACAAGTTTCATGATTTTCGGACTTCGTTTGGATTTTATATAATTAAAATACACTTTTTATGCGATTAACTCGTCATGTTACGACAACATGATGCGTGAAATTTCATGCTAGGTCCTGATACGGTCTCAACATACGCTAAAGATCATAAATACCATTTTTGGAAAGACTGAATTCCATTATTTCATGTACTGCAGTTCAGATTTGGAGTAGTAGGAAAAATTCAACCAAAGGAAAATAATTAAAAAAATATAGTTAAAAAACTCAAAATTGTCCCAAATTTTGAAATATGGATTCAATTATTGTAGCAAGGTCCTAGAAAAAAAAATGGGGCAAAAAAAAAAAAAATCAAATTAATTTGCCGGTGCCAAAGGTGGCACCCAAAAAAGAGGCCTTTGCCGAGTGCCATGTCGAGGCACCCGCAAAGAATTTTTAAAAAAAATAAAAAACTTTGTCGGGTGCCTAACGGCCGGGCACTCGGCAAAGGCCGACAAATAGTGGCCGCCGTCCACGCCGGGCCGACTTTTACCGTCGGGTCGTGTTTTGCCGGGTGTCGACACCGGCCGGTAAAGAATAAATTTTGTCGACAGCCGAAATTTGCCAAGTGCCTGGCTCCCGGCAAAGGCTGATTTGCGGGGAGGCGCTTCTTTGCCGGGTGCCTCCTTGTTAGGCGCCCGGCAAAAATTGTCTTTGCCGGATGGGGCACCCGGCAAAGCATTTTACTTCCGGCAAATCAGCAGTTTCCCATAGTGAACTACAGTTGACTGTAGAATTTGATTCGATCTTTTGCATAATTTTGTCTACTACTAGTATTATTCTGCAAATAATGACCATGCATGATTTTATGTATGACTGGGTGTTGACATGGGGTGGTGACACGTACGTACACATGCATGGCAAGCCGACGACTCAACCCTAGCAAATTTGAAACAAAGATAAAACCAAAAGAAAAAGAATCTTGATTACTAATTTGGGACATTTCAAACTTGAGAGAGGAACCAAAGTTAACCTCATATAATCTCTTTCAAAAAATATATATAAGCTAGCTTTTTCAGCTTTGAACAATAGCTGTTTTCTTTTTGAATCCTTTTGTTTTCGTGTTGGATGCTACTCCTTTTCTCATTTGAAACGACTCTAGATAGTTTTTGGCACCGTCTCTCTCTAGGCTTAGTGAGCCTCGTGTCGTGCCACTAGTACAAAAACCATTTTTCCCGACACGTTGTTTTTTTACCACAGGCGGTTCACAATTTCATTACGCCAGTAGAAAAAATACAGTGGGCCCAACAAGAGAACCGCCTGTGTAAAACGGTTTACACAGGCGGCTCTCTTAATTCTGCCGCTTTGTGTAAATAGGTGTATTTACACAGGCGGTTTATAATACCAACCGCCTGTGTAAATACCATAGCAAGTAGTTTAAGTTGTGATGCGTAATTTCAATATATATTTCATGTTCCAAAGAAACTAGATGTACGTATGTTGTTAGTCACATGAGAAAGCTAATAACATTAAGGAAAATTTTATTTTCATGATTACTTCACCTCGTATTCAATACATCTTATCTAAACTGTTGCTAAATTCTGCAACAATTCATGGAGAATTATTTTTTTACCACTTCTCCTATTTTTCAGATGTCTCAATTTTAAGATGATTTTAGGCTATACTCTTGTACTACTAATTAGTACAAGTAAACTGTCACTTTTATGATTTTTTCTTTGTCTCTTGTGTCATAACATATCAAATTTTTGTCTTTGTGTAATAACTATAGAAAATGATTGTAAATTGTTAAATTATCTTTATGCCACACATATTAGATTTTGTCAAGTTTGTGGATTTTTTTTGTTCTGAGAATAAAAAAATTATAAATTGTGTCTACATAAATTATAACAAACTAAAACTAAGAAATAGATGTAATAGCCGTCGCAGGAAAAGAAACTAAAATCCAGGCAAATCCATTGTTTAGAAACAAAACTGATTGAAAATGAGATATTGCTAATAAGTTCCTCCACAACAATTCCGTGGCAAGCTTTAGCTTCCAGCAAAAAAAAAAAAAATCCTCAAACGGCCTCCTGTGTGTGGTCAGGCCGTCAGGCATCGTGGCTGCCGCCGCCGGGAGATCGTACGTGCAGTGTCGCATGCACGCTCAACGGATTCTGTCACGTGTACGTGCGTACCGAGCGTGCGAGAAGGGACGCGATACGATGATCGACAGCGTGTGTGCTGCGCTATGCCATTGCCATATCGTCCTGCGCACGGCATGCCCGCATAGGCTGCAGATCGAGCGACTCCGTTCTTGCGCGACTTCGCCATCGTCGCCTGTGCTGTGCATGCGCGCACGCACGCGCCGTGCCGTTCGGCCGGCCCCCCGGCCCCGATCCGTTGCACGACGCATGCAGCACGGTTCGCACTGCCGTAGTGCCGTGTGCCCGTCCAAGCTGCTTTCCCCCACCAGGCCACTACTACCAACGACCCACGGAAATGGCGAGCGCGTACGTACGATACGGCGGCCTTGGCCCGCGCGCCACGCCGGGGCGCCCGGCAAAAGAGGCTTCGCCCTTGGCGGGACGCGCGCCTGGGGTGACCAGCTGCTCTCTGCTGGCAGGAGGCAGCAGGCATCCCTGCAACGCCTGCAGCCAGCCCCGGTCAGCCATGTGGCCGGCTACCTTGCAGCCATACCTGTGGCCGGCCTAGCCTCTCAACAGCGGAGAGATGAGACTGTTTGAGTGTGATTCGAATTTAGCCTTTGCCGCAACGAACGTTCAGTGTAGTATGTCCAGGGCCGGCCGGCTCGATGACTACACGTTCAAATGAAAACCGTACCGAATGCTTGTTCAAATCTCCAACACTACCGTTGGATACTTGGATGGATATGCCAGATCGACGTGATGATGCTTGACCAAGAAACTAACTAAAGTTGATTGTAGAATTTGATTCCATCTTTCGCACAATTTTGTCTACTACTAGTATTATTCTGCAAATGACGACCATCCATGATTTTATGTATGACTGGGTAACTGTTGACACGGAGTGACACGTACACATGCATGGCAAGCCGACTCAACCTAGCAGATCTGAAACAAAGCTAAAACCAAAAAATATCTTGAGGACTTGTCTGGCACATTTCAAACTTGAGAGGAAGTGAGGAGCAAAGTTAACTTCATATAATCTCTTTCAAAGAAAAAGTTAACTCATATATGGAAACCCCAAGGGGCTATCTGTATTTACGCGTATAGATATTCTTCAAGGGCAAAAAGGTCTATGCTCACACCACTCCTTTGTACTGTCCATACATGCATGTGTGAACCATGTCCATACACCCGGCCCTGATCACCACCTGGATCTGGGTCCAAGCATCCAGCTGATGGAATTAATTAACAAAGACCCTGGCCCCACTAAAACAATTAACAAAGACCTAAACTGCTAAACACCCAGTGGCTTCTGTTGCATTAATATTCCTTGATCACCAAGTCTGTCGCTAAGCAGGATTAGGCGCTCGTACGGACACAACTCACAGAGCGAGCGGTAAAGCTACCGTTGCGGTGGGTGGAGAGTGGAGACGGCGTACGTGCTCCACGCCCCGGCGCAAGGCTCTAGGGTTTCCTCGCCCCCTCCGCCTATATAGCAGCCCTCTCTCCCCCTCACCTGCTCACCCACTCCGCTCCGCTCCCCTCTCCTTTACTTTTCCTCGCGTTCCTATCCACTTTGCCGGGGAACCAACACCCGAGCCTCGCCTCAACCTTTCTCCCATGTCTTCTGGGCGGGCGGGCGCCAGCGAGGCGCCATGGGCGACGTCCACGATGGAGGCGGGCGATGGCGACGGCGGCGGCCGCCCAACGTGTGGACGCCCTTTCCACCCCGCTCCCGGTGTCGGCCGGCGGGCCTAGCGAGCGGGTGCTTTGGCGGCAGCAAACAAGGCGTACGGGCGGTCACGACTGCGTACAGGGTGCTTTCGCGCCCAGCGGCGCCCTGTGCCTCTTTCTCGCTGCGCCTCCGGCAGCTCCGGCACCGTCGTCCACGACGCCGCCGTTGCTCCGTCTTCCACGCCGGCGCCCGAGCCGGCCCCAACTTGGCCTCCTCCGGGCCCCGTGGCCTCGCGGCCGTGGCGGCGGAGGTCTTCGTCTCGAGACCGCGCTGCCGCCTCCCGGCGGCGGGCGCAGGGACTGCTGCTGTGCGGTGCGACGACGCGCCGGACGTCGACCTGGTGCAGGGGCTGGCGCATCCCGCTCGCCCGGGCCTCGCCACCGTGGGGAAGAAGGTGATGATCCGCGCGAACCACTTCCTCGTCAACGTCGCCGACAACAACCTGTTCCACTATGATGTGAGCTAGCATCCCTCCTCCTCCCCATCTCCCCCCTCATGTGCTAGTAGTATCTTCTCGTATCCATGCATGCTTGGTAAGATCTGGTAGTCCGTCCTGTGTGTCTGAGATATGGATGCGTACGTGTGACGTAATAGCATGCAGCATGTGATGACCTGCTCTTGGATTTGGTTCTTGCTTCTTTTTTTTTTTTTTTTTTTTTTTTGGTTCTTGATCCGTCAGATTTAGTGTTTCTGCTGCTTGTTCTTGTGGTTTATCGTGGGTAAATGTCTATCTTTGGAACGTTGGCCTAGCACACATGAACATCTTGCGCTACCCTGCCCATGGGTGTGTGGTCGGAGCGCACGTTCTTCTGCGCCAAAGCCTGTGTTTTCCTCTTTGCTTGGGTTTCTTTGTCCATGGTGCTGTTGCCTCGGTGATGGGACTGCTAGTCCACGAGAGGTTGTTCTGCAGATCAGCACCCACGCCTTTGAAAAGAAATGGCAGTCTTTCTCTGCAACGATTATCTGCTCTTGGTTTTTTGGACTGCAGATCGATCAGTGCCCTGTTCCGTAAAAGGCTCTTGCGCGAAAGATGCATAGCAAGCCTGAACATGAAATCGGAAAAATCATTGGGCAGAAGCGTTGGAAATCGTATCTGCATGCATTTACAAGCTTTTTCAGCTTTCAACAGTATGGGTTTTCTTTTCGAATCTTTTTGTTTTCCCTGGGGCGCTACGTCTTTTCTGATTTGAAACTCCAGTTAGTTTTTGGCACTGTCTCTCTCTAGGCCGGCTAGCAGTGAGCCTCGTATCGTTCAACACATATACTCCAAAACGTTTCATTGTTGCGCAGAAAGGCCCCAGCCGTGCTGTTTTGATCTCTTTTCCCTTTTCTTCTTTGCTTTCTGATTTGTCAGATGCAGTTTTGTGCTTCTTGGTTTTCCCTTTTGACTTGAGGTTTTGTATACATGCATGGAACTTGCTTTCCGTTTGGTTCTTGTGCTTGTGTGAGAGATGGCCATCAATGAGCATAGATCTGGAGAACACAATAATGCAGATGCATCGTCATGCATGCATATCCTTTTGCAGCTTCTTCAGACGGGTTGTACCAACTGGATGTGTTCTTTTGTTTGCCTGCCATTGGAGCAGAAGCTTTAAATTTGATGAAACAGCTGCTGCCTGCTTGCATGCTAGTACATATATTTGGCATCTATGTTACTTTTGTCCGCTTTTTTTTTGTTGTTGATCTTCTTTGGCAATGTCTTGGTTTTGAAGCTGAACTTTTGCTTTTAGAACGGTCAGGTCCATTGTGGGGGTTTCTACAGTGGCCTTCAATGTCCTGCAGCACATAGTTCCAAAGTTGCTCAGGAGACTTGCCCGTTCAGCCTCTGGACGAGCCTGTCTGTACGAGAGGGGGAGATTCTTTGTGTTGTTTCCTTTTTGGAACTATTCAAGTTTACACATCTTCGATTGAGTGTACATAAAAATTTTTTGGTCGTCACTTTTTGGCGTCACTTTTTGGAACTTTTCAAGTTTCCACATCGTTCAGCCTCTGGTCTAGCTAGGGCAGTAAACTTTCCTTTGGTACATTTTCATCAAAACTTTCCTTTGGTACATAAATGGTCGATGCTTTTTGAATGTAGTATAAATTCTCGACTGAAGGGTTTCTCGGTAAACTGCGTTTTACAATTTTTTGCGTTTTTTTTCCCAATTATTAGTAGTCAACGAAGTGTATATCTTTAGGGTTGCAATTTTTATTATTATCACTGCTGTAAATGTGTGAATGAACTGTTTACTATCTCTGTTTGAGTTATTTAAGCAGATTTGTTCCACTGTTAAGTTGTTTACATGTTAAAGCTTCCCCTTTAACTAATGCCTTGTTTGCTATCTTTTCTGTCCTGTTTACAAATGTAACCTGAAAAACATACGGAGTAAAAGTAAACAGTAAAGTTACGCTTGTTCGTCCCCCTTTGCATCTCGCTCCCCAACCACCCAACTCCCGCGCGCTTTCTCTCTCCACCGCCCCCCGCCGCCGAGGTCGGATCGACTCAGCGGCGGATCGACTCAGCTTAGCAATATAGAACCCTAGTCAATTTACTTGTTGCAGCTGTCCACACCACTGAATCTCCATGGCAGCATCGCAACCAAATTGGCTTATCAGGCTCCGCCGCACAGAGCAACCAACACCTCGGCCACCAGCCCCAAAATGCAAATGCTTTTGAACTCCACAGTAGTTTAATTGGCTTGTCAATCTACGCAGAAAGACAATTTCTTTCATAGTTCATAGTAAGTTTCTATAATTTTTCTTAACCCGGATAAGTAATTCGTTATGCTGTATTGTTTGCTGAATCTAGGATGAGAATTTCATTATCCTTTCATGGAGGATTCTAATTTTTTTTGGTTGCGTTTAGTTTTGTGCTCTGATGTGTGAAACCACTGTCCAGTTCATCTCAAAAAGTTTATGATACATTTTTCCTGGTGTTTATGTGTCTTTTAGGTTTCTATTAATCCTGAGTCAAAGTCAAGAGCAACAAACAGAGAAGTTCTCAATGAACTCATCAAGTTGCATGGGAAGTCAGCCCTTGGCGGCAAGTTGCTTGCCTATGATGGAAGGAAGAGTCTTTATACTGCTGGTTCACTTCCTTTTGAATCAGAGGAGTTTGTGGTTACGCTGGTTGATCCAGAAAAGGAGAAAGAAAGGTCTTCCCATGTCCAATTTTGGTCCACTTTCCAGTACTACATGAAAGTTATTCTCACCTGCACATATTAATCCTTTCCAATTTATAGGGCGGAGAGGGAGTACAAAATCACAATTCGAATTGCTGGGAGAACAGATATGTACCACCTCCAGCAGTTTCTGCGTGGAAGACAGAGGGACATGCCTCAAGAAACCATACAAGTACTTGATGTTGTCCTCAGGGAGTCGCCATCTTGGAAGTATAATAGCTACTCTCAAGTTCCTGGTTTGAATTTTGCTTGAGTAACCTTCTATCCAGGGTACTGACAAATTTTTGGTAAAAATATTGTCACTGCAGTTATGTCACAGTGTCCAGATCCTTTTTCTCTACTACTTTTGGTCACAGAGGCGACATTGGTGAGGGGCTTGAGTGTTGGAGGGGTTACTACCAAAGCCTGTGCCCAACACAAATGGGGCTTTCACTGAATATAGGTAATACACTGTCTATGTTTTTGTTTGCCCATTGTTTGCCCATGCCTTATGTTTGATATGTTTTGGCAATTAACACTGGTATTAATGTTGCCTTTTGCAGACATATCAGCAACATCCTTTTTTAAGCCTGTGACAGTTATCAAATTTGTGGAGGAGTTCCTGAACATGCGTGATACATCTCGGCCTTTGTCAGACAGAGATCGTGTGAAGGTAATGTTTTTACACACTGACAATCTACAAAACTTCTTGTACAGTACATCCTCCTATTGGCCCCTTTTTGTTGAGAAATCTTATATGACTTTAACTGTGTTCAGATAAAGAAAGCATTATGTGGAGTACGCATTGAAACAACTCACCAACAGGACCAAATCAGAAGATACAAGATAACAGGGGTTATTCCCATCCCTATGAGCCAGCTGATGTAAGTATCTATATGCAAATGATGCCCTTCTTTTCCCTTCTCTTCTTTTTCCTTCTCTCTACAGAATTTATGTTCTGGAATATTAATACTAAGATTAATCTTTGAAAGGTATGCCTTGAGTTTGAGTGTTTTGTGCATGTTTGTATGTGGGTCTATGTAGGCAAGGTATAAGACAGGGTCTAGAAGTAACAAATATGTTGAGAGAATATTCAGTCTGAGGTTGATGTTTATGATTTATGTTCACTAATGAATATTAATTCTGAATTACTGGCTTACTAACTGCTAAATACTTGTAGTATTACAATTATCACAATTTAAACGATGTGCATCAACACTGTGTCATCAACTTACTGCTCCTTTTTGTCATTTTAGATTTCCTGTTGATGATAAAGGAACAAGAAAGACTGTTGTGCAGTACTTCTGGGACAAATACAACTACAGTTTGAAGTATGGTTCTTGGCCTTGTCTTCAGGCTGGCAGTGATTCACGACCTGTATATTTGCCTATGGAGGTACTGTATCCATGACCATCCAGTAGTACTTGAATTGTACATGTTATGCTCATTGTTTTAATAAAAAAATGGTTGTAGGTTTGCAAGATTTTAGAAGGGCAGAGATACTCTAAGCTTAATGACAAACAAGTGACAAACATACTTAGAGCAACATGTAAACGTCCCCAGGAGAGGGAGCAGAGCATACGTGATGTACTCTTCTGGTCCCTTATTCCTGTTCTGTTTATTAGAATAATTATCATCTCTGCAGGATATCATTTATAATGACAAATTTTCTTATGTGCTGCATAGATGTTTCTGCATAACAAGTATGCAGATGATAAGTTTGCTCAGGAGTTTGGCATCCAAGTTAGCAGTGATCTAGTGACTGTTCCAGCCCGTGTGCTGCCTCCACCCCTGGTAACTTTGCTAACTTTTTTTCCTTGCTCAAAGATTAGTGTCCATGAATCACTTGTTTTATTCTTCGATTTGAGGAATAATCAGTTTCTTTGCTGTATTTCAGTTGAAATATCATGACTCTGGAAGGGAGAAAACTTGTGCGCCAAGTGTTGGGCAATGGAACATGATCCATAAGGTGACGCTATGTTTTTACCTAGAAATTTATCTCTGAAGTTAGTTGAGCGTTGCCATAGTTGTTAATAAAATTATTGTGAACTTATCCAGCATCTTTGTGCACTGTTTGTCAAGCTTTTTTAATGCTCAAACTATCACTACCAATTTTTGAAGACCCATCTTTCTGGATGTAACAAAGCTTTTTGACCACTGTTCTGGTACCTTTTTTTCCAGAAAATGATCAATGGAGGAACTATTGATAACTGGACCTGTTTGAACTTTTCACGCTTGCGTCCTGAAGAGGTACAGAGGTTCTGTATGGATCTGACTCATATGTGCAATGCAACTGGAATGGTAAGTTCTTTACTATTTGTATGTGTTCTCAAGTCATTCCAGACAGTCACTATATATTGAAGTTAACTTCTAATCATCCCTGTAGTCTATCAATCCACGTCCATTCATTGAGGTCAAGTCTGCTGCTCCTAACCATATAGAGAATGCTTTGAGGGATGTACACAGGAGATCCACCCAAATGCTTGCCGAACAAGGAGTGGGAAATCAGCTGCAGCTTCTAATCATAATTCTGCCTGAAGTTAGTAGTTCTTATGGTATGCATACTTGTCTCTCGGTCTGGGTCGTACACTCCTTTACAATTTATTAGGATTTTTGTGATATAAACGACTCCTACTTTTGCAGGTAAAATCAAAAGAGACTGTGAGATTGACATTGGAATTGTATCTCAGTGTTGGTTGCCAAGGCATGCTAGCAGGCCAAACCAGCAATATTTGGAAAATGATGGACACAAAATCGATGTCAAGGTCTCAAAAACTATATATTTTTTTGCTTTAAATTTGTTTTGTTTTGATTCTTTCATGCAGGAATATATTAATTTCTTTCCTTAAGCAGGTTGGTGGGCGCAACACGGTTCTTGAGCGAGCCTTTGTACGCAATGGCATACCCTTTGTGTCAGAAGTCCCAACAATTATCTTTGGCGCAGATGTCACACACCCACCACCAGGAGAGGACTCTGCATCATCCATTGCTGCTGTTAGTTTGTTCTTATACCTGTCAAGTTATCAATCATATTTCAGCTGTATGATTTGCTTACAGTGCGATATTCTGGTTCATAATTTAGTGCAATTTGAGCTATGTAAAAATAAGTTATCATGTTGCTAATTTCAACTTTTTGTGAAATTGTGTAGGTGGTGGCATCAATGGACTGGCCAGAAATCACCAAATACAGAGGTCTGGTTTCTGCTCAACCACACCGACAAGAGATAATAGAAGATTTGTTTACTGTCAGTAAAGATCCGCAGAAGGGCCACAATGTTAATGGTGGCATGATCAGGTAATTTTTTGACTGATTTGAGTTGACCTATTGTTAGTTATCAAATGGTTTATCTGGGTAACTGACATGGTCTTGTTTGCAGGGAGCTACTGATTGCTTTCCGCAGGAAGACAACCAGAAGGCCTGAGAGGATAATATTCTACAGGTATGTGTTCCAGATTAATGTCTTTGGTTCATTTTTTGTGCGCTTATTGAGTCAAGTATGCTGACATCCATGCCACGCCTACACAGAGATGGTGTAAGTGAAGATCAATTCAGCCATGTACTTCTTCATGAAATGGATGCCATCAGAAAGGTATGATTTCCAGCATTGTAATTTGTCTGTCAAATATGGTTTGCTTTTTCATCTGCCCATGTCAATGGTTTTGTCCCTTGCTATTTCAAGGCTTGTGCTTCTTTGGAGGAGGGATATCTACCTCCAGTCATGATTGTGGTTGTCCAGAAAAGACATCACACAAGGCTTTTCCCTGAGGTTCATGGAAGGCGTGATATGACTGATAAAAGTGGAAACATTCTTCCTGGTTAGTGTTTTGGTGTCACACTGTTATTGAGTTCATATAGCTGCTGCTCCTGTAAGAATTTGCTGATCAGGGATCACCTCACTTGTTCTGCAGGAACTGTGGTTGACCAACAGATCTGCCATCCTACTGAGTTTGATTTCTACTTGTGTAGTCATGGTGGTATTCAGGTATGTTGGTACCTTAGTGCACGTTCTTTTCCAGTACAGTACTTATCAGATATTGAGTGTCAAAAATATTTCTTTGACAGGGAACAAGTCATCCCAACAATTGTCATGTCCTTTATGATGAGAATCATTTTACTGCTGATGCACTGCAGTCACTGACCAACAATCTTTGCTATACGTAAGTTCAACTTCTCTTCACTATTCAGCTCTCTCTCTCTCTCTCTCTCTCTCTCTCTCTCTCTCTCTCTCTGACTTTTTTATTTACCTAACATCTCTACTGTTAATTGATGAAATGCAGTTATGCTCGTTGCACCTGTGCTGTATCAGTGTGTAAGTTCTTATTCTATCTGCTCTTCTGTTTCCTATCATAATCGGCTGAGCTGAACCTCTCATTGATATGAGCTCTTTCCTTATGAGCTTGTAACATGAGAAAATTTCATCCTCTTTGATATTTTAACTGCAAACTGGGAGTAATGGTTCAACGAGTGAACACATTGGCAGCATTTTGTTTAAATTGTTGATGTATTCTCAACCAGTGCTATGTAGTTTGATTAGTGAACACGAGTGGTATTCTTTACATCTGTGCAATGTGTTGTTTGAATTTACATTGAAATAAATAATCAAGGATGTTGTTGTAAGCTTAACCCCATCTTTATCTATTCTATTGGGTCCAAGATCATTTTTTCTTTGTTACTACTAGTCCTATTGTTGCTCTGTACAGCCGTCACTATCATATGGACAACTATTTTCTTGAACCATTCATCTTTTCCTTGTGTTCTTTTTTGTTGTAGACTAGATGCAAAATAGTTGGTTACCAGTTATCACTAATGAGGTGTTTTTTGCTTTCCAGTCCTGCCAGCCTACTCTGCCCATCTTGCTGCATTCTGTGCACGCTACTATGTGGAAGGGGAAAGCTCAGGCAGTGGCTCAATCCCTGGCAGCAGCGGGCAGACAGTAGCCCGGGAGGGGCCTGTGGAGGTGCCCCAGTTTCAGTCAATCATGAGTCTGGATATATATCTATCAAAATCTGTGTTCTTGATATGGAGTTCTATGAACATGTGCGGAAATTCAGCAGCATTGAGTTTGTTACTAGCAAGGTACTGGAAAAGCTCAAGATTCAGTTCTTGGATGCATATCCCATAAGTGAAGGTAAAGCTGTTGCACCTTACACAATTTTTAGTAAGGATTGCACAATAAGGTTCCAGAATCGGTTAAGGGGGGGCTGTAATAGAGTGAAGTTAGTGGAACACATTGATGATTTAGGAAAAGAAAGAAATTGGTTTGAGAAAGTTTCTATACCCTCAGTTTTAAGGATTCATAGTGCTAAGCCTGAAGATGTCGGCTTAGCTCCTGGTGCCCAGGGATCTTTTCTTTGATTGCCCTTGATCTTGAGAAAAATCACCAAGCTGGATTTTGTTTCATGCGGCCATTCAGTCTTGACGACATCTGGTTTGATAAAACCACTCAGGGTATTGTTATAGATGTGCCACTGGAACAAATTTCTCAGCCTGGGTACATGCGTGATGAATTTAGTTTCAAGATGATATTGAATGGACCTTTTATGTACACTGATCTGAATGGGAAGAAACAATATCCGATGTATGTGAAAGAAGTGATCACTTGGATTGACGACTTGGAGGAAAGTGATTCTGATTATTTATCCATGAAAAGAAGGTCATGCGTTTTCCTCAATGCTGCTGGATCGTCTGCCTATGAGAGGAATATCCAATATGATATGCTTATGAATTACTATCATCATTTACCCATTGCTGGTAATGCCAGACTAAATTTCAGAAAAGCTCTAGGAGAGAACTGTCCATCTCATGAAAAGCAGAAAGTTAGGTGGTTGGAAATCCTAGATGACCATGGTCAGCATCCTGTACCACAAGAGATTAATGAGGTTCTTAGTTTTGAATGTGTCAGTTCTGCAGGGTCGAAGAAGGCTAAGTCATATGCAAACAATTTCTTCGGCCGGCTTGATATGTCCCGATGCCTAATAACTCATGTGAATGGAGAACTGGTACTCACCTTGTACCATTAAGTTTTGTATTTTTTTTTTTCTGTTGAGCTAACACTGTATTCTCACCTTGACACCTCCTAATATTGAGTTTTGTATTTTTTTTTTTCCTGTTGTGGCAGGCTAGCCCGAAGCAAGTAGATGCAGCACTTTATGCAATTGCCCCAAGGCAATTATTGGATTTGAGAGAAAAACTGTTGGTTGGTAACATCCAACCCACTGTACAGATGTGGCTCCCTAAGGGAGCAAGCTCAGCAGCAGCCAAATCGTATGCCCATGCAGCAGCTAGCCATGTGGCATCAAGCCGGGGCAGAGGTCGGCAACCGGCCAGCTCTACTGCCAGATCATATGCCCCTGTAGCAGCTAGCCATGTTGCATCATCAAGCTCGGGCAGTCCTGTAGCAGCTAATGCTGGAATCTCTGATTACTTCAATATCAGTAATATTCCAGTTAGCAATCATATAAAAATTTATGAGATCTTTGGTTTCAAAAAGAAGCCCCCAAACTGAAGCCAGGTAATTCTCCTCTCTTTTATGTTGTTAATGCTAAAAATAGGTTGTTAACCAGTTATCATTAATAGGAAGTTGTTTGCTCTCTGGCAGCACAGTAGCGGGGGAGGGGCTTTCAAAATCCAAAGATCAAGGACAATGTGAAGGACGTCATGTTCTACTGCTGAGCTGCTCCAAGTTCGTCATTCAAGCTTTCTTTTTTGCTAGATGATGGATGTTCTCTTCTTATGAGTGTCCTTGATATGGAGCTGGTTGGCTCATATTTTCATCCCTTGAGTACCGAGTAGCTAGGTAATGAGTGGAGCTTAGTCTTGTAGGCATAAAACTCTGTTTGGATGAAACCAATGCAAACACTCCATAAGCTTTATGTTCTTGCCTGCTTTCTATTCGATCACTTGTTATCTTATCTGCTTTGCTGCTTTGTATGGTTGACATGTTTTTTTTTTTTTTTTTTCTGGAGGTATTAAGACGAAATATTTTCCCAGCCATTTTGATTGATATTTGGTTCTGGACCGTGGGTGGTCAGGTCCTTGTAGAAATCACATGCTTCATCTATTGGCTAGTGGCTTGAACTTTGACTTCCAAATGAGTCCGCAGAACCAAATGAATGTGGGAACTTTGAGCTTACTTTTAACTCTGTTGCAGGATAGCAAGTTCTTTTTGTTTCTGGTATGTATCTGCTGTAGAAAGGATTGAGTAAGCTTTGCTTTTTGCCTTTTGGCCATGGCTTTGTAAGTTGGCTACATGACTACATCACAAGCTGTTATTGTAGTTCAGTTTCTGGGTGCAGCATAGCCTTTCATTGTTGATATGGCCACTGGCCAGACATGGCTTATGGTCTGCTTCCATCCAAACACAGGCGAAGCGGTTACATGGCTTATGGTCTGCTTCCATCCAAACACAGGCGAAGCGGTTCGTCGGTACCTTGGCGGGAGTCGTGGTTTTTTTTGCAAGTGATGGGATCTAATTTATATATATATAAAAGTGATGGGATCTAAACTAGCTCTAGAGCACAGCTTCCTAGTAGCGGCTGGCATGTGTGTAGAGGAAAGGGCCAAATGGGACTCAGGGTGCGATCACTTGCTAAGAGCATCTCCTACAGCCTCGCTAAACACCTCTGTGATGCCCGGTTTACCGATTATCGGAGAAAAAACACGTCCAACAGGTTGTCTATCTCGTTTACTTTTTTCCCCTCTATTCTATTCTGGTGTTACTTTTGCGATTCGCAAAGACTCGCCATCCACGCTGCACGAGAGAATCCCGCGCGCACCTCTCCTCTGCCGTGTGGCCGTGTGGGCCTAGGCTCTCACGTTCATGCAAGCTCGATCTCTTGTTCACCGGCGATGGAGCTGGCTGCACCTTGGCGTCCGCCGGCCCATGGCGGTGCTACCAGCTCTCAGTTCCGATTGATGCCACCCGTGAAGCCCGTCCGCTCAAACTCCAGGGTCTGCATCTACTTCAAGGTTGCCAGGTGGTGTTGGCCGGTGCATCTGCACTTCAAGATTTGATAAAAATATGCAAGTATGGTTATATGATGTGTAGTTTTGAAAATTAGATAATGCGATGAATGAAGAGCCTGTTGGAGAATGCGATGTTTTGAAAATATACACAATTTATTATGCATTTAAACAGATTTCAGCCTTTACAATAATTAAATAAATATATACAGAAAAACATCACCAAAAATGCATTTCATATTTTCCATGATAGATCTATTCACAAGCAACCTAATAATACTTATTTCACCAGATTTGGATCACAGATGTGCAAACTATGAATTTTAGAACAATCAAAGCATTTTTCTGAAAATTCATTTTTCAAATAAAACAGCCCTAAAGGCTGGGGGCACCCGATCCAATGGACCCGGGGTCAGCGCGGAGCTCGGTGGTCAACTAGCCCCACCGGTCAGCCAACCGGGAGCAGGGCATGGCGCCGATCGGCCCTAGCTCGCCCGGCGGCGGGGTGGCACCATCGTGCTCCCCCGCGCGAGGCGCACCGCCCGGTGGTGTTGTTTGCGGCGGCGGCGCGCGATCAAGGCGGTCCGCCCGGTGTTTCCGGCGGCGGTGGGGCCCACCGAGGCGCGCGAGCCCTAGTGGCTCGAGGCGAACCTAGCTAGGGGTTGGGTGCCCCAATTGGGCAACCCATAGCCCTGGCCGCTTGCATGGCGGCGCGGCGGCGCTGCGAGCTACGGCGAGGTGGCAGCGAGGCACTGCCGGGCTTCAATCAACTCGATTGAACCGGTCGGCAGCTAGCACAGGTCTAGGCGGCTCGGGTGCGCGTGAAAAGGGATTGAGAGAGAGGATGGGGTGGCGAGAACGCGCGGACCGCAAGCTCTGACGAGCTCCAGTCATGGCGTGGCGGTGGAGATGGCCATCTGGCCCTCACCTTACGTCGTCAGCGGTTGCTAGCAGTGTGAGTTGGAGCGGGTGTGGGCGAAGCTTGTGTGTGCGCTGGTGGGGTGTGTGCGTGCTCGGCAGTGGCGGAACAGCGCGGCGACGGCGAGCTTGTCGCGGCGGCGTCGCTGGCACTGCTGCTTCTGCTGTGCGCTGCTGCTACTGGAGCAAGGGAGTGGAGAGAGTGTGTGTGTGTGCGCGAGTGGGGTGAGGCAGGGCGCGGGCGCGGGAGTGGCCGGCGTGGGGCCCGCATCGCCGGGCGCCCGCCCACCCCGCGTCACACAGCCGGGAGCATGTCGCGCATCAGATCTCCACACAATTCTTTTTTCTTTTACTTTAAAACATGCCAAATCTTTTGCAATAAAATTTGTTAAAATATTTCAAAGTGTTGGGCACCTAGATCCAAACTTGATCAAGCATTATGATAATTAATTATCTAATTAACAAGCATAGCAAGCAACAATTTGAATTTATATGCAACACATAAGATGATGGATGGGGTGAAACCTAGGGTTTCATGTTTGATGGTGCTCATGCCATGCCAATGATGATTAGAAATTAATTAATGATGGCCTAATGCACACTTAACATCTAGGGTGTTACGTGAAAAAAGAGTCCCTCTTCAATAGTTTGGCATAATTCACTTGCCAAATCCAGTCAAAACTTATATCGAAACCCTGAGACAAAAATAAAATTACGTTTATATCCTTCCATCTTATCGGGGGCCAAATAACCGGCCTGTTGGGCCCCGGCTAAACAGAATTAAGTGGGTCGCTATTATAAGCCCACGCCCGATCTAACAGAGGCTGGACCTGGTGGGCCGGCTCCAATGGCACGCTAGAAGGCCACGACAGAAGCCCGCAGACGAGCTACACCGCGCAACCCCTAGAGCAAGGGAACGACCCCCCAGGGCGCGCGGTTCGCACGACCCCTGCGGGACCCAAGGACTCCCGGGGTCGTGACCCGGGAGGCCGTGGTTTGCATGACCCCTCATGGGCGTCTTCGCGAAGAAGCAACCGAGGCTTGTGCCCCACGCGTGAGCCACGACCTCGCTAACAGCACGACCGGTCAAAACATATCCTCTCTGTCTGCACCCCGTGCAGGACATGGGCGAAGAGCATCTTGACCGCACTGTGTGTCGGTACAGGGGATGGACGCGAACGACAGCGGCACTGTTAGTCAGAGCAGGGCGTGGCCCGGCCCTTGACCGCACTGTTAACTAGAGGTAAGGCGTGGCTCGACGTCTAATCGCCCTCCAGATTAACAGTCCAGACAACCCGTCCGTCATGACCCGCTCCCGTGCCATACGACGTCATTAACTCCGAGACAATACTCTAAGCGCTCTAATCAACTGTTCAGCCTCTCCGTCCACTATTAAGGCATGGACAAGCACTTCGGCGATGCGACCACATCGGCGACCGTTCCTGATCGACGCGTACGACACAAGGAAGAAGGGCGCCCCGACCCCAGGATGACAGATGAGTCACTCCACCATTGTCCTTTTTTCTTTCTTTTTCTACACGGCACACCCATACTTTCTCCATAAGACATGTAAGGTTATTCCCTCCTTTCATATATAAAAGGGAGGACGAGCCACAAACTTAAAAAGCCGAACTGAGATAGAACCAAGAGATCACAAGACTACCAAAACCCATCGCACACACGCCACGATATTGGCACCACGCTCAATTAGAGACTTGGGAGCCCCACCCTCTCTCGAACCAGTTGTAACCCCTACTACGAACTGCCGCAAAGTAATACGATCCCTTCGAACGGGACGTAGGGCCTCTCGCTTGAACCAGTATACTCCCTCGTGTCCTCTTAGCGAACCATCCGGGCATAAACGCGCATCTATAAATTTACTAATTGGTGTTTTAATGAAACACCGACACATCTCTTCTAATACGGACGGATCGCGCATATTTATATGCACATGGAGATTCTTTTTCTCAACTTGAGATAAATAACAACCTGATATGGGGAACTGTTAGAGAATATTTTTTCTATTTTTACAAAAAAATAAAGATGATAACTTAAACTTATATGTGACATGTGTATACAAACATAATGGTTCGCTTGTGCTTGCGCGCAGGGGCGCGCCCTTTGCACTAGTTAGCTACAAGAGCAACTACAGACCAGACCATGCTGTTACTTGGAACAGCACTAGTGCTATTCTTTCGTTGCTCAAGAAAATTTCACAGAACCAGAAGGGCATCCGGTGTATACTAGTCCAGTAGCACACATGACACACATATTGTACAGAGCTAAGTATAGACAATTTCTAGGACAGATAGCAACTCTAAGATAGAAGCTACTAGTTGCTAAAGGTAAATTAATCAGTACTATACATTTTGTAGCATTGTTAATCTAAAGGCAAGTTAATTAGTACCATACATTTTGTAGCGTTGTTAATCTAATAACACTATATTATTATTTTTGAGCATCTTAACGCCTTCAAATGAAAAACATGCAACTACAAAGTTGTAGATATCATTTTTTGCTGCAACTTTGATATAAAAAGTAATACAAAAAAGATGTGAATTTTCAAAAGTGACGAGCTCTTATACACGTTTATTATGGTGCTGAAAAAGTATTTGATTCTTTTAAGCATCTTAATGTCCTTAAATGAAAAAAACTCAAAACTAGAAAGTTGTAGATCTGGTCGAGAGCTATAATTTTGATATAAAAATTATCTTCATCCAACGTCGTATGGAAGAATTATGATTTTTTGAAATTCAGTCTTGTCACGCCACTCCCGGTGGCGTGACAAGACCATACTGTCACGCCACATGCATTGGCGTGACAAGATTTTTCACGTCGGAAACGATGTCTAACGTGTAAGATCTTGTTACGCCAATATATGTGGCGTGATTAACGTTATTTATCACGTCGGCTTCACCGGCGCGACCAAAAGAGCTATATGTGCAAATATTATTTAGGTGGGAATATTATTGGAATATTTTATAAAAAAAAAGATTAAAAAAAAAAAAGTCCGCCCAATAGGCTCCCACACCTAGAAAATGGCAAAAGTGTTAGGATTACAAGAATTGTAATGGAAAATTTTTAATAATGTGGGGCAATCTTACAAAGTTGAGAAATTATAATAGCAAGAATAAAAAAAATCTTTTTTGTACTCCTTCAGTATATGAGTTAGATGTTATTTAGGACAGCGACACGGTCTCCAAAGTATAACTTTGACTTAATATTTTTTAAAGCACTCATCACAAAGTGATATATTTATAGTTTTATAAAAGTATTTTTCAAGCAAAATCTATTCATATAGTTTTCACATTTCCAAACTCAACAACTCAAAAGTTATTCATGATTTATATTTCTAATATTTGACCCAAATCTTGTCTAAAACAACATCTAATCTACTATTCCTATATTGCTAAGACTCACTAAGAGGCTCTCTCCAATCAAATTACTCCATTTTACAAAAGTGATGTCACCGACATCATCAAATGAGTTACACCCACTAAGGTCCTATTAATGCTCATTTATCTCTCACTAGCTATTTCTTTTGAAATAGAAAAAAATTCATAGCACCTAAACCAAGTATCGTAATTAAAATTCAATTGCACCATGGAGTTTCTCGCAATAAACTCTTCAAAACAAGACCTCATATGGATATATTTCCATAACTTTTTTACAAACATTTAAATCATTTCTAAGAAAAACACGTTTATAAGTAAAAACCTAGCAAAACTTCATATCACATGGATTACATGTGATCCTCCAAAATATGCATGATTTTAGAAAGAAAAACTCTTAGAACTTTTGGTAGGGGATGGCCCTCGGGTATAGTAGAGGTGAGGCATTCGGTTGGATAAGATTTGGGATGCCCATATATAAACCTGTTTCTAAGAAAAACCTAGCAAAACTGCATGTCACATGGATTACATGTGGTCCTCTGAAACATGCATGATTTTATGAAGAAAAACTCATAGAACTTTTGAGAGAGGGGATGACCCTCAGATATAGTAGGGGTGAGGGGTACGGGTGAATGAGATTTTGGCGATGCCCATATATAAACCAGCAAAAACCTAGTAAAACTATATATCACATAGATTACATGTGGCCCTCTGAAACATGCGTGATTTTATGAAGAAAAACTCCTAGAACTTTTGGGAGGGGGATGACCCTCAGGTATAGTAGGGGTGGAGGTTTGGGTGGATGAGATTTGGGTGATGCCTATATATATTTTCACTCGATGACCCGCATTAACGCGCGGGGATTTCATCTGGTTTCTATACGGAAGGAATATGTAGCAGGGAAGAGTGGGGGGGTGGACAAAGCCAATAAACGGATGGATGGGGAGGCCCTCCAGGTGTGGACGGTCTGGACTCTGGAATTCAAATGGAGCGGTACGCTGCTTCATTGATTAGGCAGGGAACAGTTAAAATAAACAGTATGTTGAGCAGTCGCTGATGGCCTCAACGACCTCCAATTTATTCGCGTTTGAGAGTCATCTTATTTGTCTTTAGGAATTTGGTGTTTGTACCCCTACTATAAAGTGCAAATGTAATTTTGCCCCTATTTTTTAAACTTTGTGATTTATCCTTGTTATATTCAGTTGAAACGCCCGTCTACCCCTAATTTATAATGGTGTTAAGTAATGGCGGATTAAATGACTGAAAAAATAGAAAAAGAAATGATGCCCAGGCGAGATGACCAAAATACCCTAGCGTTATCCCTTTCTCAGGCCGGCCTAACACAAATTGATCGGATCGGATGGGGGCTCCAAGGGCGGTGCATCGAGCGACGCTCCTATCAGCCCTGTTCCTCCTTGTACTCTCTCATGTCCAGGGGTTCGGCAGAGTTGTAGACGAGCAACGCTTGGCAGATCAAATTCCCTAAGAAGTTGAACAAGACAGCGTTGCCAGACCAAGTACCCCAAGAATTTGAACAAGACAACGCATATTCAGAACCTTTGACATTTCAACAGCCAGGATTATACACAAAGAGACAGACAAATGGATGATCGATTCAATTCTTAGCAGGGACCAACTCTATCTGTATATAGAAAGAAAGCTCAGCACAACAGAATTTGCTGATCATGAAACCACATAAGAAGTTCAGAAATTTCAGTCAGCCATACATGGCTAGTCTCAGAGAAAGTAGAGCGCAGGTCTAAAGTACATTGAAATCAAATTAGATATGATGTTAAGTCATAGAACATACTCAGTGGGCATCTGTAGAGCACTAATTAAGTAGGATTCTCCAGGCCAAGTCTACCCATCAGGCCATCATGCCATCAATCTTGCTCCAAGTGGGTCAGAAGAAGCCACAGTTGAACAAGGGCATGACATTATTTGAAAACCGCCGTTTCTCTCCTAGATACACAGGTGATTTAGGGCACTATCTACAGCCTTATTCCAAATTTGAAGGAGCAAGTTAGGGCATCTTTTACTGTATGAGATAAAGAAATACATAACACAAACAACCCATTTTTAATGTAGTTCTATTTTCCCCACCTTTTATCTTGCTAATGCACTTGAACTAATTTCCGAAATTGCTCCCAATATACAACAGGTGTGGTTCAAGAATTTTAGAATGCCAATATGCAGTTGCAAAGGCCAACAATAGTCATAAAACGGGTTGACAGCCTTCGACCCAGGATCTTCCCTTATAAGCTCTAAAAAGGTGATCCAAAATTAGCTCTAAACTTTAGTCCACCTTACGTTAGAGATTTAGACCTCAAGAGTCAGCTAAAGTGCTCTTAAGTTTCTAGAGCTCTAAAGTTTATAGGAGGGGATCCAAACAGGCCCTAAATTGGTGCAACACATGCATCTTACCAAACAACAAGCTAAAACAATTCAATAACCGTAACAGTTACAAAAATCAACCAAGCAGCAAAAAAAAAATTGCATAAATTTTACTAATTCAACTCTTAGCTGCCGTCTACTCATTCCGTATACCAAAACAAGGTTTGAAGACCAACCCAGCGGAATAGGTTGGTCGTGAAACCATGCACATCAAGCTTTCTTCACCCCTAGAGAGTGGTCAAGGTTCTCCGACTCTATCCAAATAACAAAAGAAAATACCAGGTCATCAGTGAAGGCACATACAATACATTGCATGCAATAGATGTGGTTTTTTAAAAAAACCAAAACTGATTCAGCACAAGAAAAATCGTGTCCACAGGTCCAAGTACATTAAAATGAAATTAGATATTTATGATTGTTAAGACTCATTGGGCATCTGTATGGAAGTGGTCAAATCTGGATGCTGCAGGCCAAGCCTAAAAATAGCACCTGACTCATGGGAACACTACTAACAACTCATGCTTTCGATCTGCTCCCAGAAGAAGCTACTCCCTCCATTCAAAAGTGTATGTTGTTTTGGCTTTTTCTAGGTACATGTTTTGTACTATGCACCTAGATATACACATGTCAAGTAAAAGCTATGTATCTTAGAAAAGCCAAAACGGCTTCCAATTTGGAACGGAGGGAGTACAGTTGAACAAGGGCATGAATTTATTTGGAAATCACATGTTCTTGAGTCCTTGAGAGATCATCAAATATATTTTGATTAGCTATACAGGTCATTTAAGGCACTGTCTAAATCCTTGCAAAATTTGATGGAGCAAATGAATAAAGAAATATACAAAGCACAAACAACCCATTCAGACTAGTGCCTCCACCACCCCCCCCCCCCTGCCCCCCCAAACACACACACACAAAAATCATCATGGCTGGTGCAGCTGAACAGTGTACAGGTGGATCGATAAGAACTTTTACGTCGTCTATATGCAGTTGCAAAGGGTAACCTATACAACTGTATATCCACTGAGGAATTTAAATTGCTGTACCACATGCATCACCAACAAGCCAAAACATTCCAATATTAACCATGACTTTTTCCTAATCAACCAAGCAGGCAAAAAACTGTCATAATTCTAATTGTTTCAACTCTCAGCTGTTGTGCTGTCTACTCTATCTGTATACCAAAACAAAGTTTGAAGACCAAACCAGCTGAATAGGCTGACCACAAACCATGCACATCAAGCTTTCAACCCCCATGAAGGGGAAGAAACTATCTTTAAAGGTTCTCCGATTCTAGACGATAACAGATTGGCATCCATCCACCAACATGGTTTTGAATAATAAATTACTCCCTCCGTTATCATTTGTAAGGCGTGAAGGCCAGTTTTACGGGTACCAAGAAAACTCAAATAGCGAGGAGAGGAGCAGTAATGATGTATAAATTAGAGGGAGCAGTAATTGCGCGAGGCAAGTAGTACATGCAAGCATGCAACAGCAACGTTTCATCTGCATGCAAGCACACAAATTCGCAGAACCGAAGCTCCCAGGCCATCAGTTTTAACGTCAAATCGCTCGCATGCATGCAATGAGTAAATGCAGTGGCTGCTTTGGGTTCCATGCAACTTCAATTCTGCGGCCGCTCGGCGTCCTCCCTCTTGGAAACCAGCGCCACGCCTAACAAAAAGTCTGAAACGAAAAAATGCCCCACGCCCTACAAATGATAATGGAGGGAGTAATAACAAAGCAACAGACTCGGTACATAGAAGGATCGCACATAAATTCGTGTTTCACAGACCACCATCAAAAGACAAGTACCAAAAGGTTCACGACAAATAAACTTAAGGGAGGAGTGTTGAAACATCCATGCCACAGATAAATGAAACAAAGCATGTAAGCAAAATAAAGCCCAGAAGCTAGTTTGTTACTTCCCAACATGAACCATACTAGTAAGAGTAACCTAGCAACCATGAGTACAGATCCAGTGGAAGATGTGCTACTGTTGTCTCTCGATGCATTTCATCACGCTCCTTGACTACTAACCGATAAGGAGCTGCAAAACAAAACAATCCAGGATTCAGACAGAGGTGATAGAACAGGCAATGCCATGTTATGCAGCTAGAAGGCATAGTAAGGAGATGCGTTTGACAAATTCAACAAGCACAAGTCACATGGATAAGATGAAGCAGTGTGGCAGTGGGACAACCTTACTCCATGTCATTGCCTCGAGCCCTGCTGCGTCGAGGAAGCTGGAAGAAGGGTACATGATAATGGATTCAGTGCGGGGGTAGTTCTGAACAAATCCATGCCATAGGAGCCTCTTGTAGCGCATGTCAAAGATGCAGAAGTGATCCAGCAAAGGACGCCGCTTTAGGCGTAAGGTCTGGTCGACCAGCACGAAGCATAGGGCACCTTCTGGCGTGAGGATCGGGTACTCAAATGGCGCCGCTGGCAATCCCGCCTTCTTGAAGCTGGACAGCTCCCAGAGCACCTTGGCAGGAACCTCTTCAACAACTTCCTTCCATTCCGCTCCATTCCCCATCACTTTCCCCTTCCCCTTCCCCTTCCCGTTCCCCTTCCCCTGCTCCTCAGGCAATACCAGCTCCCATATGCACACCACAGCATTGGTGTAATGCGAGGGCACGTCGATGCAGACGAACCAGATGGAGTCCCCAACACAGCCCATGGTCCGGGTGTTCCTGACCGGCAAAGGAGATTCCTCACCACTTTCTTCCACATCAAACTTGTACTTGCAGGGAAGCTTCACGAAGCCGAAATCACTGGTCTGGAGGTCGCAGTACACGAGGCCTTGCTTGAGATCGCCCCAGAAAGCCTTGCCTTGGCAAGAGAAGGCCACGTCCACGTCGAATGGCTTGTGGATTAGCCCCCGCGGAAAGTCCATGCTCTTCAACTTGGACGGCACCACGGTGCCGCCGTCAGACGACGGCGACAGAGAGCCCACCCAGAGATTGCGAACGTCTTCGCCTTTGTGAGACGATACCTCGTGGCCCAAAAGGAGCAGCTTGTAGTCGCTGCGGTCGGTGCGCTTGGGAACGATGGGCTTCAACGTGCAGACGCCATGGTAGAGGCCTTTGCAGGGATCTGGTAGGATCTGGAACATGGAGAGCGATCTGTCGATGGAATCGTAGACGAGGTAGTAGAGGATGTCAGGCTGCTTTGAGATGGGCGCCGGGCGTGTGAAGGACAGAAGGATGGCGGTGACGCCGTGCTCCTCAGCCATCTCGACACGGGCGCGCCCAATCAAGTCGCTGGGGAGCTCGGCATCCCTGCGGCGGAAGTAGCGAGGATCGAGCTCCAACTCGAACCTCCGACGCGCGCCCTCGGTCATGCGGATGGCCAGGGAAGAGTTGAGATGCGGGCCATCGCCGAGACGCGCGTAGAGCACGAGGCCTTCCAGCGCCTCCTGGATGTTGTCCCCGCATCCGTAAGCCCTCCTGCTTGCGCACGGGATCACCGAATACTCTCGCCTTGGCTCTGGCTTGCCGGTAAGGTCAGCCATATTCACGACGTAGTTCAACACGTAGATAGGGAAGGGAGGCTGGGCCGCAGGCATGGCTGACGCTCCGGGCTGGCGGAGGGGACCCAACGGGCGAGGAGGGGAACGGGCGGCAGCCATGGCCGACATTGCGTGCTGGCGGCGGCGGAGGAGAGGGAAAGGGGAAAGAGCTAGGTCGTGGTGGTGTTGGTTTGATTTGAGATCGGGATTTCAGATGGAACTTCTTTCTGGACAAGACAGGGAAAGGAGACCGGGCACGGCCCGCAACTCGCCGAAGCAGAACAAAAGCAGGGGAGAATGAGGTTCGTTCGATGCGGTTGACACGGATCGAGGGACTAGTGAACGGTGGATGTGATGCCTAAACAAACACGTAGCGAGGTGCGCGCGTGGACTCGGTGTACCATGGACCGACTCTTCTTTTCTTTTTTGATATGAGAAATGCTCGACTGCTCTTGATGGCCCAGCGGCCTCGTTTCTGGTCTCATCGGCGGCAGTTCCGGCGGATACCTGCTCTTTTCTTTCAAATTTCAGATTTTTTCCCTCTTTTTTTATCACACATTCATTTTTAGCCACATACATAGAGCATTAAATATAAATATAAAAAATAATTAATTATATAATTTAGTTGTAAATCACGAGATAAATCTTGGTTAGTCTATAATTGAACAATAATTGTCAAACAAAAAACGAAAGTCTTTGCGATCTTTGGATTGAAAATTTTTCAATCTAAACAAGGGCTAGGCTCCCTCATTTATTTTCCAACGCCCGTGTCTCTCACTGGTGGGCCTCTTTGCAAAAGCATGTAAGACCTGCCCCCACGTCTGTGGGGACCGTCTCTGCCTTCCTGTGCTGGGGAGATAACACTAAGGCGAAAGAGATATAAGATTTGCTCTAGTCTTAAAATGTCTGTATGCAACAATTGCAACATATGACTGAAAACAAATATACATTTAAAATATACGTTCAAAACACTTGAAAAAAAAAAAATCTAAAAACACTTGAAAACATTGTAACACATGCGCAACATCCTGATAAAAAACGCTTGTAACATATGTGTGGAACATATCAAACATCCAAATCAAGAACACTTGCAACAATACGTCTAAAAACAAGATGAAACATTTTGAACTAACGCTTGCAATATGCCTCTGATACAAATGTAGCATATGCAATATGTGCAGCATCTCTCGAGCTACTTTTATAACATCCATATGATTCAACTACAATATAACTCAAGCGTCCGAAACAATTAAAAGATACTATTGTAACATGGGTGGAGAAGAGCCTAGCTTGAGGAGCGCCATGCATGCCCGCCAGATTTGAGGAATATGGGAGCTCCTTGTTGGGGAGGATGTAGGAGGCGAGGGAGGAGGACGCTAAGGGTGGGAAGGAGCAATCGGGGCAGGAGAGAAGAGCCATGGCCGCCAGATCCTAAGAAGATGGAGGACGTTGGTGTCGGTAGTGGAGGACGCCAGAGACGAGAGGGAAGGACATCGGGGTAGTAGAGGAGGACACCAGGGTTGGGGATGGAGCTGCTCATGTAGGGGCAGCGCCGGCTATCAGCTCTAGAGGGAGCACTACTGAGCAGCCTGGGCAAGGGCGGCGGCGTTGAGCAGGGGCTATGTCATCGTCGAGAGGGAGCTAAGCAGTGAGCACAATAGGGAGGCAGTAGCAGTAGCCCGCACGCCGTGCTCGGCAGTAGCAGTGGTCGTGAACGCTGGGGTGGCAGTGAGCATATAAGAGCCATTGAAACGAACCGATAAGATTGAGCGGATGAGCTATTTTTTCTCTTTTTTTTAATGCGTGCATGACAAAAGTGGTTGTGCGGAAGGGAAGTGTGGCACAACAAGTGGTGTCGGACGGCCTAATCACATCATTAGCATTCAGCCATAGATACCCGCAACCAATTGTCCCTTATACTAATTATAAAAACATATTCAATGGTCTATCTAGTGATATTAGTTATGAATTATAGTTGTTAATATTTTTAATATATATTTAGTTAAAATTAAACGTGCATTTAATTTCCTGAAAAGCGAGGATAACATTTTATAGGTGGGAAGGAGTACAATGCTTGGAAACAAGACAACACAACCAAACATGACAACCAAGATTCAGATAGGGATGATAGTTGATATAGCACTAGCTATGACGACAAGTTGTCTAGATAAACAACCCGTTAAATTTGCTAGTATGTTGGCTGACTGTAGCTGTTGCTGAAACAATCAGAATCAGCTGGAGCAGCCAGCCATCAGCCAGGCAGCGGTTCACGAGACGATGCTTTTTTTTCACGAGACGAATTCAACAAGTATAAATCTCAAACAGATAAAAAAAAATCAAATGAAGCAGGTGTGGTAGTAGAACAAGTCACTGTCTTCCATTGCCTCATTGCCTCGAGCTCTGCAGCAGGGGGGTCAGTCGTCTTCCGTGGAACTCCTCTGGAGCTGGAGGGAACATTGCTTCTTCATATCGAGGAAGCTATAGAAGAAGGGTACATGATAATGGATTCAGTTACGGGGTAATTGTGAACAATTCCGTGCCATAGGAGCCTCTTGTAGCGCATGTCAAAGATGCAGAAGTGATCCAACCAAGGACGCCGCTTCGGGAACAAGCTCTGGTCGACCAGCACGAAGCATAGTGCACCGTCCGGCGCGAGGATCGGTACTCGAACGGCGCCGCCGGCAACCCCGCCTTCTTGAAGCTGGACAGCTCCCAGAGCACCTTGGCAGGAACCTCTTCAACAACCTCCTTCCATTCAGCTCCCACCCCCTCCCCCTTCACCTGCTCCTCATCAGGCAATACCAGTTCTCATATGCACACCACAGCATTGGTGTAATGCGAGGGCACATCGATGCAGACGAACCAGATGGAGTCACCACCAACACAGCCCATGGTCCGCGTGTTCCTGATGGGCAAAGGATGCTCCTCACCACTTTCTTCCGCATCAAACTCGTACTCGCGGGGAAGCTTGACGAAGCCGAAGTCACTAGTCTGCAGGTCGCAGTACACGAGGCCTTGCTTGAGATCGCCCCAGAAAGCCTTGCCCTGGCAAGAGAAGGCCACGTCCACATTGAATGGTTCGTGGATTAACCCCTGCGGAAAGTCCATGCTCTTCAACATGGACGGCACCGCCACCTCGGTGCCACCGTCAGACGGCGGCGACAGAGAGCCCACCCAAAGAACGTCTCTTTGATCATCAGATGATTCCTCATGACCCAAAAGGAGCAGCTTGTAGTCACCGCCGCCGCCGCTGTCGGTGCGCTTGGGAACGATGGGCCTCAACGTGCAGACGCTATGGTAGACGCCTTCGTCGCAGGGATCTAGTACGATCTGGAACATGGAGAGCGATCTGTCGATGGAATCGTAGACGAGGTAGTAGAGGATGTCACGCCTGCACGCCGGGCGTGTGAAGGAGAGAAGGATGGCGGTGACGCCGTGCTCCTCGGCCATCTCGACACGGGCGCGCCCCATCAAGTCGTTGGGGAGCCCGGCATCGTCCCTGCGGCGGTAGTAGGCGGGATCGAGCTCCAACTCGAACCTCCGACGCGCGGCCTCGGTCATGCGGATCGCCAGGGCGGAGTTGAGGTGCGGGCCGTCACCGAGACGTGCGTATAGCACGAGGCCTTCCAGCGCCTCTTGGACGTTGTCCCCGCATCCGTAAGCCCTCCTGCTCGCGCACGGGATCTCCCACCACGCTGGCCATGGCTCTGGCTTGCCGGTAAGGTCAGCCATATTCACGACGTAGTTCAGCACGTAGATGGGGAAGGGAGGAGGAGGCCGGTCGACCGCAGCCATGGCTGACGTACGGGTGAGGAGGGGAACGTACGTAGATCGATTGTATATTTAAATGGAAGTTTTTCCAGTTGTAGTCGTCTTCAATCAATAAAATAACCTAAAAACGGACAAGGGTCTGTTTGAGTCTTTTTTCCTATTTTTCTTTTTGTTTGTTTTTCTCTGTAGGGAGAGTTGGTAGTCGTGGGCCCAACTGGTTGTGAATTGTAGTTTTTATTTTTTTCTCTTTTCTTTCATCTAATAAAACCACAATAAATCTAGGGAATTTCTATTTGTCACTCGGTTGTTTTCTGTTTTCTATAATCATCTAGATTTCTGTGTTTGTTTGTTTCGTAATGGGCTCCCTTTTTGTGAAACAGCACAGGCCCAATTTTATTTTTTTCTGTTTTTTTTTCTTTTTTTCATTGCAGACTTCTTTTGGCGGATGTCAGTAAATCTAGTTGATACAAAGACACAAAATCATCCGGTTGTTGTGTAGTCATCTATTGCGGTTTTTAGTTTCTGAGTCGAATCATTTTACATTGCTAATCTGGCCAAACTTATCAGGCGAAAAGTCTTAAACATCAACGCCATGAACAAATAAACCCCAGAAGCTAGTTTGATACTCCATCGATCTATCTAAAATTATATAAGTAATTTTAATTTCTTTGAAAAGTCAAAACATATTAAGTATAATTAAAATTGTAGAAAATCATAAAGGTTCATGACATCAATTTAGCATTTTATAAAGATATATATAATTAACGAAGAATCTAATAAAATTTATTTGATATTATAAATATTATTTTATTATATAAATTTAGTTAAATTTGATAAATTTAGAATAACTTATAATTTAGAACAGAGAGAATATATAATTTAGTTAAATATTATTTTATTATGAAAATAGTTATTATGAAAATATATTCAATTACTATCTAATGATACTAGTTAAGTAATAATATTAATATTTTCTTATATATTTGGTTAAAATTAAACATGTTTTACTTTTTGGAAGCTATAATGCCTTTTTTTTATGGCACGGAAGGAGTAAGTATGCTATGTTGCGCAGCTAGGGCATGAGAAGCGTCACAAATTTAACAAGCATGAATCACAAACCAAAAATATCAAATGAAGCAGCAGTCTGATCTGGTAGTATAAAAACCTCGGTCACTATCTGCCATTGCCTTTAGCTCTGCTGCTGGTGCAGCAGGGCAGTCTTCAACAGAATTCTCGCGGGAACTTGCTTCATTCTGAGGAAGTTGGAAGAAGGGTACATGATAATGGACTCAAAAATCTGGTAGTTGTGAACGAGTCCGTGCCATAAGAGTCTCTTGTAGCGCATCTCAAAGCTGCAGAAGTGACCCACCACCAAAGGAAGTTCATTCTG
Source organism: Chrysopogon serrulatus (assembly GCA_015844335.1). NCBI lineage: Eukaryota > Viridiplantae > Streptophyta > Magnoliopsida > Poales > Poaceae > Chrysopogon > Chrysopogon serrulatus. Next base: position 13,598 of record JADLZL010001780.1, on the reverse strand, counting down.
TGGGGATCTACTCTGGTCAACCAGCACGAAGCATAGTGTAACACTCAAGTGTTAATTACACTTTGCATTGCAGTGCATCAAGCATAAGCATCATTTTGCATTTAATCATAAGCATATGCTATTGCAAGTTCTATGTGTGCAACACCTATATGTGTTAAGTGATTCTAAAAATGACCCAAAGTGGTTTAAAATTCAATATCAAATAGGGTTTGTATTCAAAATTTTGTCAAAATATGCTTCCATGATGATATGCATGTCTTACTTGCTTTTATCAAGTTAGTAAATGGCCCAAAGTACAATTTTATGTTTTAGTCACTTTTTGGGGTTGAACCCTAAATAAAAGTTGTAGTATAAAATTTATGCTACAAGCTTTATTAAGAGGTCCAGAGCCAAATCCAAGGTTAATTTGCTTAAAAAGTAGACTTAAAATTGAATTCAGCATAAAATTAAAAGGAGACGGAATTTTCTGAGATTTTAGTTATTAAATTCCTTTTTCAGGGCTGATTTAAACAGTTTTTCGTAAATAAGATTTCTGAAACCAATTCACTACCTGATAGTATCTATACCTAATAATAAAGAGGCAAAACTTTTAGCTATTTTTTTTTGTTCGGATCTATTTTTCGTCCCAGCTCTCGTTTTCGTCCCAGCTCATTCATCTCGTTTTTCGTCCCAGCCCATTCATCTATCATCTCGCATAACGAACGGTGTCCGGCCCATTCGTATCACGCAATGAACGGCTCCATCTATCGCGCAATGACCGACCGGCCCACTCTATTCTGCTGCTAGCATCCCGTGAGGCCGTGCGTGACCCGTCCCTTCCCTCTTCCCGTATCCGTACCATCGCTCCCTCCGTCCTAACGCCCGGCGGCGCCCAGTTGAAGTGGCGGCGACCTCTCGGGCGGAGCCGTTCAACACGGTGTCCGACCAGCTCGCGGCGCTTCGAAGGTGCCGGCGGCGCCCGATTGAAGCCGTGCGTCTCTCCCTCGCGGGGGGTGTCGGCGGCGGCAACCTCCCCCTAGGCGGAGCCGTTCAACCGCCGGTGTCCGGCCAGCTCGTGATGCTTTCGGCGCCCGGCCAGTGGGCGCCGTCAAGGCCGTCCGGAAGCTTCGCATCGGCGCTGGACGCCTCTGGCGGTGAGGGTGCCGGCGACAAAGGCGGCCCGTTCACGCTGCGGCGCAGGGAGATGGAGAGAGGCACACGGAAGAGATCGCGCCACTCTGGGCGGGCTGTCGGACGCCCGTCGGCGTGTGTACTGCGCCCTGGGGCCTCCGCAGCGCCGAGCTCGGCTGCTTCATGGTGTGACCCGCGGGGACGTCAGCCGGACCAGGGACGGGATGCGCTCGATCCACGCGTCCACGGTGCGTCTCTCCCTCGCGCAGGGTGTCGAGATTCCGATTCGAATCCGAATTGGAGCTGGGTTGGATCAAAACTCCAACTCATATGTGGATCTGATGCACGTGGCGGCGGAGGCTGCTGCTGCCCGAGCGTGCGTGGCAACCGGAGATATATTAGCAAAGCAGCAGCACTTATCTGCGAGTGGTGCAGGCTCGACGGTCGCACGGCCGCACCTCAGACAACGGCAGCCAATCTCACGGCCGCTCATTGCCATATGGTTTGGGCATTCTTTAACGATTTGCATCTCAGGTTTCGTATTAGTTCGGTCCCCTTCCTGTCGTATCCAAACTAATGGATCAGCTAATCATACTTGAGGGTTCTTTAATTTGGGGATTTCAAATGGATCTCAAATAAGCCGATTGTTAATTGTTTCTTGACTTGGCAGCAACCTTAGATCTGATAGTTTTTTTGATTTGGCACCAACCTTAGATATAATTTCATTGTTAAAAGAAAGTATGGTCATGTTTAAAAATTAATCTAATCCTTATTATGTACAATTGAAATATGCATGTTATTTCATCTTCTTATCTGAATAAGCTTTGTTTCCATCCTTGCAGCTGAAGAATTACTCTGTCGAGAACATAATAATTGATCCTTCAACATCAACTGCATCATTCTGTGGTGAGTTCATAGTGGCAACGAAATAATGTTTTCTTTGCATAAAAAAAATGAAATAATGTTTTCAACTTCACACCAGGGATATACTCCCTGTTAAGATTGACTAACAGCTCATATTTGACAGATTGGGCATCTCTTCTATCCTTATTCTTTCACTGTATTGGACGCCCCCAATATGAAATTCCTATTTAGGCTTGAAATGCTGCGAAAACATTAGTTAATTGCATGGGTAATTTTTCGACCAGTTCATGCATCTTGCATGATTGTGCCTCATGTTTTTCATGGTTCTATGCAGTGCATGATTGACCTAAAGGACAATATTCTCAGAGTGGAAGGTGGTGAGGTTTCAGTGCCCCAGCAGATTATCATGGGCCACCTGTTTACAGTTTCTTCTATCTGTAGTTCTTGAGAAGCCTAGAATGTTAGATATACGTTCTTTAAGTGGTTATTCACATATTCAGTTTGTAAGCTGAATTCACCAATTTGCTTTGTCATCTAAGTTTATAACATCGGAGGTTGATCTATCCAATCCTAGACATGTTTATTACTACAGTTATTGTTTCAGTTATATATTTGCACTGTATTATCCATGTTGAGATCCTTTGGTAATCTCTATCACATAGCTGTGGTCAGCATTTTGGTTCATTTGAACAAGTGTCGACTCATTGTAACCCCTTGCATACTGTTATATATGTACGGCAAGAAAATATATTTGACACAGACCTGTGATAAAGATCTGAACCAATAGTTCTTGCTCACATGATATTGTAATTCTAAAATGGAAAAATAGTGCCTATACAAAGTTTGAAGTCCACCTCTTGACAATAATAATCCCAAGTAGCAATATTGCCTTTTTAACATAAGCTTAACCTTGGGAAAATGGATTAAGGGTTTAAGAACCAATAATGATCTGTTTGTTGAAAAAAAGAGTGTTCATCCAGTTGAAAGCTCGAAAGCTCTAATGTTCACGCTTGACCAAGTGATATGGAATGTCTAAACAATTAATTTGGCCCGCTCTTGACGGACATGAATTGATGCATTTGCTTAATTGCTCTATTTTCTGAATATAAATATTAATTAAGTTTGTTCTTAGTGTGACCCGTTGCATTACCACAGGTAAATAGGGATCTATGTGACATGCACTAATATCTTCATATATATATTCGAACCTGTATAGAGGATGATATGAAGATGCGGACGAATTTATTTGTGTATGGATATCAGATATTTCTTACTGTTGATATAAAACATTATCTTAGCCGTATCATAAAGTTTATGAGCTTGCGATGCCACGCTCTCCATAATTATGTTAATTTCATGAACTTAATTTGCCTTTTGAATTAAATGTCACTTCAACATATGATATTTTATTTTATAATATTATAATTTTATCATGCGATCCATGTGGTTTTAGCATAAAAGTTAGTTGTCCCGTAGCAACACACGGGCACGCTACCTAGTGTAGCTTATACTTTGATCTAATGTAATTGGTTGGGCCTGATTGTAGTTGATTAGCTCTTAATTAAGTGCCACAATAGGCAAAGTGATGTAATCAGTTTCTTGCTTAACTGAATGGAGGGGTGCAGTTTGTTTTTAGTGATATTTAGCATCTCATAGTTTGCAAATCTTTCAGAACTAGACAATGAACCTTTAATCAAAGTTATAAAGCACCTATAGGAGAACACCACGGTGCAATTGGATTGCAATTTGGCTTCCTGGACAGAGAGAAATCGCGAGAGGAAAACACCTGTTTCAGTTGCTACAGTACTGACATGTTCCTTTTCTCCTCTTGCCCATACCGGTCACTGTCGCCGGCGTTGCCATGGCCGTCGAGCGCCTTGTGCAGGGGCGAGCTGGAGGACGCGTGGGTGAGCTCGCGAAGTCGCTGGCTTCCTTTTCCTCCTTCCCTTGCCCTATTTAAGCCACTGCACGGTCGCCGTCGTCTCTTTTTCTTCTTTCTCTCGCCGACGACCGAACCTCACTGTGTCGTCAAAATCGCCGCCGTCTCTTAACCAACATCCAATTCCTCTTGTACGCCGCTCTGAAACCCCACTGTGAAGCCGTCGCACCCACTCTTGTTTTCTTTCATCGCCGAAATCGCCCGTGCCAGATTATCTCCTTCACGGCCAGCCTGAGCACCGCCGTGCTCGGCTCTACAGTGCACAGGCCACTCCAGTGAGCCCATCGCCTTGATATCTATTGTTTTGAGCTCTCCTTGACTCCGTGATCATGATCAACTCGATATTTCTAACTCTACTGCACAGGATACGCTAGAACATCGTGTTGCCGTCGGTTCGCGCCGCCGCCTTCGTCTCCAACTCCGATGACCTAGCTCCACGGCGTCTCTGTTGCCAATGGTTGCCATTCTAGGGTTGTGGTGAGCCCGTGATCATGAATCCGTTGCCTGTTGAACCGCTATCGCACCCTAGAAGCCGGAGCATCGCCGTGCCGCCGCGCCGGAGCTCTGTCGAGCCGCCATGGCCGCCGGCGTGCCTCCTCTGGTTGCAAACCCGGTAGATCAAGCCCATGGACTAGTGCACCGTGGCGTGGTGGTCATGTTGACGTGCTCAACGCCGCTTGGAACCTCACCGGCGGCGAGGGCCACCGGCAACCGCCGGCGAGCCCCTCGGCCGGGGGCCTCTAAGGCCATGCCAAGCGAGCTCGCGCTGCTGGGCCGACTAGCGCTGTGAGGGCCGGGCCGAGCCGGGCCAATTGCAGCCCGTAGGCTTCCCTCCTAATTTAAAACGTTTAAACTTTTCCCTGAAAAATGAATAGTGCTGATTTTTGTTTATTTCATAGCAAAATAATTAGAGTTTCTAAAATCATAGAAATTTTTGTATAGCTTCTTCCTTATAGGTATATTTATTCAAGAAAAATATGAAACTTGGATTTTGAACAATTTTTGCATGAGATAAATTATCTCTTTTAATTAATGAATGTAAACTCTACGATTTTTCTAGGATGAAATATTGATCCAAAAATTATGAAATTTGTTTTACACTCATTTCATGACAATACCAACCTACACAAAAATTTTGAGATCAATTTGAGAATATTTCATAAAATCATTATTTCCAAAATTAGGAATGAAAAAGAAAAGGGAGTATATGATTGAGTGTATGTTTATAATTGAGTGTTTCCAATTCATAACTTGCTGTCCAGCTTTGTAAGTTACTGTTTAACCCTGAAATACTTTATTTAGGTAATTGATAACTTGTTATTTTATGTCATGCTTACTAAAACCTATAAGTAAGTGTGCATATACAATGTTTTCCTTTTAAAAGAAAGTATGCATGTAACAACTGTGTGACCTTTTTATTACTAGGGGAAGTCTTGTTTAGTGGTGAGAATCATGATAAGCTTGTTATAGGGCTTGTTATAGTTAGTAAAAGATTATTTGCAAGTTCATTTACAACTTTACCGGAGAAGAGATATGCACGTACTCAGTGTATTTAGAAAACAAGTGATGTTAATTTCTTTAATCAACTCTGATAATATAGTGTTGCCATCAGAAAAGAGAATTGCACATATGAAACCTTATGTAGCTTTCCATTCTTGCCATTCACATGGTCATTGCATCACATCATTTCATGACATAATATTTCACTGCCATGCACCCTATATGCATTCTTGTTATTCATCCATCACGTGCATTCATATAGGGTCGGAGGAAGAGGCTCCCGTCGAGTACGTGGTGACCAAGGAGAAGGATCCACAGGAATTGCCACCCGAAGGCAAAGGACGAGACTCTGAACCGCTATCGAAGTGCACTAACCACAGACTCCAATTTTCGCCGAGGCAAGCCCCAGAGCATCATAAATACATATTCTATCTTTTTGAAATACAATTAATCTTTTCTTTATATAGTACTATTATGTGCATTAAGTTATCAGGGGTGGTTGACACCGTTGTTGCATGACTTTCTTGTCCACTAAAATAAAAACGGTTTATCTTACTAGATAAAATAGATAGATTATGCTTAGCCATGCTTAGATCATTAAGAAGTCGGATGATTTCCTGTCATCCGCACCACTTAGGACTGGTACATGTGATATCCTTAATCATGAGGTGAATGATAATTGGAGACCAGACGGGATTCAGTGTTTGATGATGCTACAAGACATGGAGGTCTTGTATGCTTGTATTTTTTCTGTCTGTGTCGATTAAGGACCGTACCGTATTCTGGACATAGGTGTGAGATTGAATGTACCTTCACATAACAGTCGAATAACTCGTTTCGACTATGAAACCGATTAGCTCGTTTGAGGTAGGTATTGAACCGTTAGCATTACTGGGAGGAGAGCAAAAGGTGTGAGGGGACTGATTCAAAATCCAGCAGCAACTACAGGCCACGGGTCGTTATTGGGGTACTGACTGGTGAGGATCGAGGACCATGAGTTTTGCGAAACGGTTAAATCCTATTTTTCGAATAGAGTGAACGGTAACTCGCACGGGTGAGGTACACACTCGTGTGGGTGTGTGATACGGGCTTTACCCAGCTGGTGTAATCGATTCGAATCGTCGTCTCTCCCGGATAGTGAGAAACTCAGACCTTTTCGCAGAGACGTAGTAAAAGAAATGGAATTCACTGTTGATACTGAAAGGATTATAATTGGTACCTCATCTGTAAATGAATGCTTGTTATAACTCAAGTGTATGTTTTAGAAAGATGCAAACGTAGTTATAAATAGCATCATAATAATTTTATCGCCAACATATAATACTTTAGAATTTAATAATAGCTTTTTTTTGCAAAAGTTACTAGCCAACCAACCCCACCATATATAGCCTATCATTTATCCTTGGAGTCTTTCTTTTAATCTCTGTCGGGTAAGTCTTACGGAGTACAATTGAGTACTCGGGGTTTTTATCCATCGTTGCAGGTGACTTGTTGTGTGAAGGGCATCACATCACATGCTTGAGCCCTGTGGATGAAAGTGATGATTAGGCCAACGGGCATGGCCATATTCTATACGCTCTTCTCCATGCTGTAGCAGAGGTTTGAATAAAGCTGGTGTTGTAAAACAAACATATGGTATTGTATTTGAAAATAAGAAACACTTTCATATAATGTATTTGAAATGTTTTGTAACACTTTTGGGATCCAGTGTGTAATTATTTTCCGCTGTAAACTCTGTATACGGATGTATGATGTTTCCTTAATCATGTGATCCTGGATATAAGTTGATTTACCGAGGTCCTTCGTGATACTCGGCGGACTACCGGGTTCATTCGAGAAGCGGTGTATACGTGTCAACGTTGTTAATGGGGGCAGTTACGCTTAATCTCGAACGGATTGGTCGGTTCTGTCACACATAGGGCACCATCTGCGATAAGAGTCTCTTGTAGCGCTTTTTTTCCTTCTTTATTTACTTTTTTTTTGTTTTCTATAGTGTTTTATTCTTCTCTTTGATTTTCTTTTTTTTTTTTCTCGTAGCCTCCATTAGGTAGTTACGTATATTTTCTTTTTCTTTCTCTTCTTTCCTTTTTCTTTTCTTTCATTTTATTTTCATTTTTCCTTTTCTTTTTCATACTTCATGTTTATTTATATGTATTTTTATATGATTTCTTGTTATTATTTTTTATTTTTCTATTTTTATTTTTCCTTTATTTCTTTTTGTTTTTTCTCTTCTTTTTTTGCTTCATGTTCTTATTATTTTTTTATTTCCTTTATTTAATTTATTTTTGTTTCTTTTTCATTTTATGTGATTTTATACTATTTTTTAATTTTATATTCTATTCTATCTTAGTTAATTATTTTTTATGTTTAATTTAAATTTTCTATATTCCATTAAATGTTGATATAATATAGAAGTGTTGTTTTATGATTTTTTTATGTTCACGTGTTATAAATATGATATTGTTTGATTTTTTTTCATATGCTCACGTGGTCTAGATGCGATGTTCTAGATGTATTTTCTGATGTTCACGCAAAGATAAAATGTGATGTTCGCGTAGTATATAATGATGTTCTATGATGTATTTCTATGTGTTCATGTATTTTTTTTATTTTTCTATTTTTACCTTAAGTATCTTTTTTGTTTAATTTTTATTTTCTATATTCCATGAAATGCTATGTTCATATATTATAGATGTCATGTTATATAATATTCTTTTATGATGTTCACATGGTATACATGTGATGTTCTATAATGATTTTGTGATGTTTGCATAGTATACATGTGATGTTCACATGTTAAATATGATGTTCTATGATTTTTTAAAATATGTTCATGTAGCCTAAATGTATTTTGTGATGTTCACGTAGTATATAATGATGTTCTATGATGCAATTTATGTGTTCATGTTTTTCTAGTTTTCTATTTTACCTTGCTCAAGTATTTTTTATGTTTAATTTTAATTTTCTATATTCCACCAGATGCTAGTATAGATGTTCTATGATATTTTTTATGATGTTCACATGATATAGATGTGATGTTCTATAATATATTTTGTGATGTTCATACATTATATATACGTATGATGTTCATATAATATATAATGATGTTCTATGATGTATTTTACGTGTTCATGTAGTATACATGTGTTGTTCCTATTTATGTTTTACGTGATATTTTATGGTATATTTACTAATATTTATTTGGTATACATATGATGTTTAATAATATAATTTAACATGTTTAAAAAGTACCCATGTAATATTAGTTTAACCCTTTTTCTCTATTACGTGTTTTTTTCTTATAATTTGCTTAGATTTTATTTTGCATTTATTTATGTATTTATTTTATGTATATTATAATACTACTTTCACGTTCTTCTAATAAAGATGGAAGAACATTGTTTCTTTGAACTGCAACATCTTCTTTGTTTAATAATAGAAAATGTTCTTATCTTTATTAGACAAATGCTTGTTAAATTTTTTTATCAAAATATACTCATGTGAGATCTTGTTTTGAAGAATTTATTGCAAGAAATTTAATGGTGTAATTAGATTTCAGGATGTTTGATTTAGGAGTTATGACTTTTCAAAATTTGTTGATGAATGTGGATGAGGTGGGCCCTGCAGAATGGACAGGCTGCCTGCGACGACCGCCGTGAGCTATCCTGCTCGTGAGCATGGCTGATCTATGGTTGAGCAGGAATCTAGGAGGGAATCAGGATGGTAGCAAGCCCCGCACGCACGCGGTTCATTTTGGCGGGAAACTGCCGAACAGAGGCTACCGTCTGAGCGGCCGGACTCTAAGAGCCCCCAGGGAAGAGGTGAGGAGTGGGCCGTCGCCGAGACGAGCGTAGAGTTTGAGGCCTTCCAACGCCTCCTGCATCTTCTGCCTACATCCACAAGCCTTCTTGCTTGCGCACGGGATCTCCCACCACTCTTCCCCAATTCCCCTGGCTTGGCAACAAGCACAGCCACCATGCTGTCCAGCATGTAGATAGGGAAGGGAGGTCGGGCCACAGCCATGGGCGAGGCGCTCTGGGCTGCTGGCGGGTAGTACGTGGGGCAGCCACAGTTGGCGACTCGGCGTTCCGTGCTGGTGGTGGCGGCGGAAGACAGGGAGAGGGCAAAGAGCTACCTAGATCCGTCAATAAGTAGTGCACATGCAGTTGTTATATATAGTCCAAAACACGTTGACAACAATAAAACGAATAAATAATAAGGCCCGGACCGACGGGGAGGCAGCAATCGGGCCGGCAAGACCAACTGTCGCTGGACTGGTGAAGAATGGACTCGCTAGGCGGTCCGGCCCAAAGCCAGAGTAGAACGTATTGTGTGCTCCACTTGTCCACTGTTGCCAGCCTGCGTGGGGCAATAAAATACGGTACCAAACTACCAATTATGATCCACTGAATTTTGCAATAAAATACGTGGATGGTTTGCGAGATGAAATTTGTGCTGTGGTTTTGATTCACCATCCTTTGGATGTCGATACTGCCACTGTCTTGGCTCGTTTCTAGGAGGGTATTGATCTAGCTCTTCCGCACGTATTCAAGCAGTTTTTGGCACCATGCCGACTGCCAGACCATCTCTAAAGACGGCTCTGCCTCATCTACCGCCTCCGTCTGCGGCGGAGCGTACAAGTCCTGCTGCCACCGAAGCCCGCAAGTCCTCGACACCTTCATCATCTTGTTTGTAACCTGACAATTCGTCTGCTCTTCGCATATGCCGCCGTGTTTGTGGCTTGTGTGACCGTTATGCTGAAAAATGGTCAAAGGACCATCGTTGCCTCGATTCAGTTCAGTTACATGTTTTTGCAGGAAGTGTTGGATCTATTTTGGGTGCATAGTTACACATGTTCTTGCAGGAGTGTGAGATCTCAGTTGTGCTTGACTTTATCGGTGGCTGTTGTGTCTCGCGTCAAGACTCCACAACCCATGTGTATCAGTGGGTCTGTTCAGCAATTTTCTATCAGAGTTGGTTGGCTCAGGGGAGATCTCATACTTCAATTGGTGTTCATTTGGCATCTCAACTTGTAGTTGTGACACCTCTGCAATGTCCTCTAGCAGTAAGGGGCAAAAGGTCATCAGCTATAGTGCTCCTCTCATATTCCATCGGCCTGCTGGTATTTAGTTGCAGTTGAATTTTATTCTTGTGTGTTACCTCTATCTTCTTATGATATGATTCTCGGCTTGGATTGGCTCGAATGTCATAGCCCTATGATGGTGCAATGGGGATAACAATGGTTAGCAATTCCACATAAGGGTTGTTATGTCATTATTCATGGTGTTGGTGCTTCGGTTATCCCCTCCACGAAGGCCACGAATTGCTCAGGGGTTCCTGACGAGAATTTAACATAGGGGTACGTTAAGCCCCATGGTAAAGGATGCAACAATTTGAGTAACCCCATGACCGACTTTTCAAAGTGGTAGAGGGATCGAGGCTATACCCATTGGGTGCACTAGCACGTACCCACTAGCAAAAAGAAGAAGGCTCAGTAGACGGTAAGTGGCTCTCCCCTGAGGAGCCCCATGATGTTAGTGGTCTGAGCCTAAGCCAAGCAAAGTCACCATCACAAAGGGCTCGAGGGCTCGGCCATGACTCAGGGATTCCTGGCCAAGGTGAAGCCACGAGGCACTTTGCCTTAGTTTAGGCTCGGACCCAAGAGGCACCCTGAGTCTATCAGACGCCAAAAGCTAGCTATGGAATTCGTCATACCATCTCATTCCATAGTCACGAGGCACTATCGATCGCTCCCCCAATAGGGTCACACAAGAGGCGAGACACATCATGACAAAGGATTTCCCTAAGCCAGCGAAGCCAGGGGCTCCGGGCTGACTCGTGAGCTCCTAAGGTTAGGGGAGAAACTTTGTGTACGAAGGAAGCCTAGAGAAGGCTCATCTAAGGATGGCCCTGATGTGGTAGACTCCCCCTGACGGTCAAGCGCGAGACTACAGAGACATCAGGGATTGATTACAACATTGTCGGCCCCTGCCTACACGGTAAAGATGGTCCAACGGTGCCAAGATGAAGGCAATTGAAGCCCAAGGCGAGAAGCCCTACGTAGGATCCAACTACTTAGTATCCATGCCCTCCTTGGTATATAAGGGGAAGCATGGGCTCTTAGAGGGGAGAAGACTTAGCTGATAATAGAGCAAAACACAGGAGAAGGACTAATCAACCAGATCCGCCAAACTCTTGGATAGCACCGAGCAATCCCTTACCAATTCTCCCTCGATTCCACTCTTGTCATAATCCCCCGATGGGGCATTCCGAACATGAAGAACACTACACTGATCACCACTGGATGTGGGGCTTAGAAACCTGAACCAGGATAAAATCGTCTGTGTCTCTTAGTGCTCTGAGTGTCCAAGCCACCAAAGATCCACAGGCCAACCTCGGATGTACAACATGATGCTTGCCACGCCCAATCCAAATGACACCGAATGCAAAAAAACCCAAGCAAAGGGACACGAGTCTACACATGTACACCTAAAACCCATTAATGAGGAACTAATTTCTAGATAATCATGAGTATGCATGAGATAATTATATTTTTTGTATGATGGAAAATATCTACAGTATAGATAAGCATGACGAAGATTCTAGAAATATAGAAAAGTCTATAAAGTAGCCAACTTAAACGACACCTAGAGTTTTGGGTATCCCATTTATAACAAACCACCACGTTTGAGTTACCAAAAGTCATAAAAGTAGACACCATACATTTTGCATGATAATGTTCCATAGGTTATTTCAGAGTTTGTAAGTATGCATAGGTCTCATGTTGTGATTGAAGTTGTTTGAAAAGTCTAGAAACGGGAGTAAATCAATCGCATCAAGATTCAGAGTCTCAACAAGAAGATGTAAAATTTAAAAAGTTAAATATAAGCATCCGATTTGGTGGCGACCGACGAGCAGAGTGAGGGATGCTGCAGCGGAGGGCGGAGAAAGCAAAGATGAGTAGAGCGGTGAGTAGAGCAACCTAACACCGGATCAAAGGATGAAGTCCATAGAAAGTAGAGACTGGCAGAGCGGCGAGCATAGTGAGGGGAGGAATCAGAGTATAGAAAGCAGGGGAAAGGGCCTACATAGATATGTAAGGGCTAGCAGGGATGTGTATAGGGGGAAGAGGTTAGGGAGAAGAGGTTTGTTGGCATTCTTTTTTGTGTGAGAGAGGCTCGACGGGGCTGAGCAGGCAATGCAGTAGGAGGGTGCAGGGTCGATTGCGTCTGCGCACAGTGCGTGTGCCGGTTGGTCGATTCCAATGCATGCATACATATGCATCCATTGAGCTCGAGCCATGCTTTCACACTGCTTTCTTTCCCCAATCCCATGGCGCTTTCGAGGGGAGGACATGTCGGCCCCTAATTTTTAGGGTCCACTGTGCATCATATGTCAGTCCCTGGATCAGTAGCTGACACGCACAATTAGACAAGATTGATATCAAAAAGCATACTTTTATTGCTACTGGGAAAACATAATACATTGTTCGGGTTTACATAGCGTGGGTGTTGGCACAAAATCTGCACCCTAGCCAAGCACCAAACAAGCCGAAAAGCGTGACTTTCAATCGGACCCGCCAGCAGCGGTTTGGAGATCCGAAGCGTGCGGTCGGTTTGACTCAAAAAAAAAACGACAAGGGACAAAAGAAACCGTTAAATACAAAATCGGAACGTGTCGGATGAGACCGCACAGTTCCGTATATATCGCCCCTCGAAGCCACTTACGGCGACATACGGCTATAGAAGGCATGCGCCCAATCATGCATACGATTCATTCGGCTAATATGAAGGTGAAACACGTAGTGTATTGATTACCGAACATGCATGCATAAGAAGACATGTTTGAACAAGTGAAAGTTAACCATGAATTGAAGCATAACCAAGCTCGGCAATACAGCCCGCTTCGGGGTCCATGAAGAAGGAACATACAAATTATCACGACTAAACTAATCAAAGACACAAGCATCTCGCCGCGATACCCGATCCTATCAAAGTCTAAAGCGTTTCTAACATGCAAGAACCCGCAACATGTAACAATCTAGATTGATCCAATTCGGCTATGTAAGCATACGATCTATTTATCATGATAATATAAGAGTAAAGAACATTAGAGAGCAAATAGATCTATAAAATAAGAAGCCGATCAAATCTAGATTGGGCAAAAAAGTGTTACAAATAAATAA
>JADLZL010001779.1:0-37394 GCA_015844335.1 Chrysopogon serrulatus | reverse complement strand
CCACAACACTGAGATTACCGATGGACGATCTGACGCTAAAAGCGGATACAGTGATAGACTGTCTGTCGCTAAAAAGTTTTAGCGGCAGACTTGTGCAGCCGGTGTAAGTGCTGCCGCTAAAAATCTTTAGCGTCAGACAGTACTTTTTTAGCAACAGACAATCTATTGCCCCAAATATTTTTACCGTCAGATCGTCCATTGCTAATTTTTAGCGACAGACGGTCCATTGCAACTCTTTAGCGTCAGATAATTTGACATTATAAATTCTTTTAGCGACAGACAGTTCAACGGGATCACTAAAATGGCTTTTAAAAAAAATAAAAGCCCTTTTGACTGCAATTTAATATTAAAATCCAATATAACATCATTGTGCAAGTTTGACATACAAATAATTTCATAATGGCCAAGTCCAAACATTCATGGAGACATACATATGTTATAAGATTAGCCATTACAAACATGAAAAATCGATTCATCGATGACAAGTCCATACTCTCAGGTACCATCACACATCACTGTATCCAAAAGAACACTGCATCCAGAAGAGGTGACTAGCACCTAAATCAACTAAGTCATCCACAAACTTGCTACCTAGCACCATAGCAGCCCCTGAAACCAAAACCTAACATGCAATCAGTAACATGCGTAATGATCAGTAACTTGCTAACTAGTTGACTAGATAAAACTAGATTAACGCCTTAACAACTGATGCCATTCTAAGATCTTACTGCATAATGATCATCATCAAATTTCATCAAACATGCAGTCTAGTACTATACTGCACTAATATATGCATATGAAGATATCAACGAGTCAATGATAAAAGTGAATTGATGCTTAGCTAATGTCGCTGCTCACCTGAGATAAGAGCCAAGCAGCTGAGGTGCTGTTGTCCACCTGCTTTTGTTCAGGCACTGAAGCTGAAAACTGCTGCTGAAAATGTATAAACAAAGGACTTCCCATGCTACTCCTCTGAACTGCTGAAAAGTGCAAGCAGAGAGAAGGTAGGACAGATAACCACCACACACTGCATATGAAGAAGCAACTACCAGTGTTCTGCCATCAGTAAAAAGCATTTTAAAGCTACTCAGATAAATAGCTGTAGCTTTTAGGATTTAGGTAATAAAATTGAAAGACAAATACAGTAGACCACATGTTGGTATAGGCACATGTTGGTATAGGCATTAATGAGATACAAAGATAATAATAGTTTGATTACCTTATGCAGTAGGTATTTCTCATCACAATGGGACTCCACGGCCAGCAGTTAAAGAAGGTAAAAATACATGCACTATCCTACATCAGCTTCGATGTTTGAACCTAACAGACAAGTATATTTGATGAATCCAAAAACACCACCAAGCATTATTATTGAAGCTTAAATCCCTAGCTAGCATCCAAAAACACTACTAAACTGAACTCAAACTAATTCTGGCATAATTAGATGCATCTCCTACCCGAAAGCAGCACCTTCCAAGAAACCAGCAGAGAAGAAGCTAATTAACTAGAATCAAGGCATTAAGCAGAGTAGTTCACTAATCAAACAATTAGTGGTTCCTTTGAGCTTTTCCATTGCATCTTAGTCTTTCACTACACAAAGAAACATAACTTCACTGAAATAACTCAACTCTGCTCAAGATGGATGTATCCAACTGGAAAAATAAATCAAAGATCCAGTTGGGGGTTGTTATATATATTACTAGCTCAACCTAGTTACATCACATGAAAGCAGTAACATCGAGTTGTAGATTTCACTAAATTATATGTACGCTTGTATGCAATACAGAGAAGCAAATAGAATCAAGTTCAGAGTGTGTTCACCTGAGTTGAGTGTCTGCTCGTCTCCTGCCCAATCTACCTTAGAAGAAAGCAATTTACATACAGTGAGATGTAATAGACAAAATGTTCAGCTAGCATAGGTGCATGTATAATTCTCGAGATTATATTATTATACAGCCTTTTCTTTACTTTCTAGAAGTGCATAAAACAGGAAAAAAATAGAAACATGTGACTGAATCATGATTGTCAACTCAAATAATCATCTCATGTTTGGGGCAACAGGGAAAATATATTCAACCTTTTTCTCAGCAAACATGTTATATTCTCTGACCACACAAACAACAATAAAAAATAGACATGAATTATTTCTTACACATCTAAAATATATTCAAATTAATTTGATAGTCTACATGTCTTCACATTCTCTACACGCAATCATCAGGGAAACTTCCCAACATGGAATCCATTATGTATTGATCCTTGTGCATAAAGATTGAGTGTCTGAATCATGCTTATGAAAACTGAAAAAGGGGGAAATGATCACTGCACCATCAGCTAATTACCTTATGAAGATGGTACAGACAGTTATCCATCAGGATCTGAAGGTTGGTGCCCACCTCTGTTTGCAGACAGACCTGGCTGCAGGACACCACACAATCAGAGAACAGTATATGAACAGTGCAGGTAAGGCAACAGAAGCTGGATTAGACTTGTTTCTCTAGGGAATATTAGACTTAAAGTTGATAACTAATTATGGGTAGACAAATACCTAGAGTTCAATAAAATTTCCGCTCTTTTAATTGAGTTTATTATTGGACTGCTCTATATCTTCTGGATAGATAACAGAACAAAGAAATCTCATATTGACACACTTTGCATGTCCAACTTTGAGTTTAGAATGCTGGTCCATAAATAAGATGCACATTTTTAGTCTAGTATTACATTATCAGACTCAACTAATCAATAAACAAGAAGCCTTTACTAGTCACATAAAAAATGAAAAGCACATATTCAGCTGAGAATTGCACCATCAAGTATAGTGAGCTAGTAATGATGGTGTAAAACATGTACATGATTACCATGGCATGTTGAGAGCTAAATAATATCTTTAAAACATGGACAAGTTTAAGACTATGCTGTGTCTATGACTTTCTAACATCCATGGCAAGATGCGATTACCATCTACAGCAAACAACGTACAGAATGTATGATTCTTTGTCCAATGGTAATTCAGTTTAGCATCCCACAAGCAAAACAAAGTACAGATACTGGGAGCTGAAGTCACACTATATATCAAAGCCGACAATGAAGTACTTTGTGTTATTCAAGTTTCCAAAATTTTAATGATCTTATTAGTGGCTGATGCCTCTTTCCGTTGCCATAGATATTTGCATTCATCTGTAACCTTGTTCTTGCTAAAATTTTAAAGAAACAAAGCTAGCACGCACATAGTGATGCAGTCCATTTATTAAAGATAGCAGCACCAACTATCCCTTCATATGAGATTCTAGAGTGAATATAAAATGAGATGTAGATCCACAGCCAGAAGGGGACTTTTCATAGAGCCTCTAATATTTCACAGTGAAGCTTCATATACGCTCTAAAATAAAAGTCAGCGGCTCTCATAAGCTAGCAAACATCTCATGAAAAAACAAGCTTAATTTTTTAACTAGCAAAGGAGACAGGCGTGCAACGTTGGAACAAAAGGCCATATTGCAGAGCTCAGGCTTGCATAGAAGATGACGAAATAAGATCATTGCCTTACGAGCTCTGTCTTGCATCAGATCCTGAATAGATCATGAGTTTTTTTTTTGGAAATTTATCACGAGTTGACAGGATTCATCCAGAAAACAACTTAACTAGCCTAGTGATACCAGCTAATACACACAAGCAGCAGCAGTAAATAATTCTTGCAATACATGTAGCAGTTTACAACTTCTGGGACTACATTTTTTTCAGATCAGTACATGTAGCAGTCATATCTTAGCTTATTTGAAAAGTATCTTATTGCTTTGGCAGACAAACGTTAAAGATCCAATACAATTGGCTTGCTTAGATCATGAGCGGAACCATAGAAAGCACAAAACCATTAAGGTGGCTTACCCTTCCATAGACTCTGGCACCTTCGTCACATGGTCCTCCACCTAGGCATCCTTCGTCAAGAGCTCCTTTGCCTGCAGATCCACTATCATAGGAACACCTGGCTGTAGATCTTGGAGATTAGGGTTGTGGGCGTTACCTTCCTTGGTGGCGGGGATGCAGGCATTCGTAGTCAATCCGGTCTGGGAAGAAGAAGGGCGGCCACCCCATCGTCGATCTGGCCAGGGAAGAAGATAGGCGGCCACCCCTTTGGCCGGCGGCTAGGGTTCCAGTCGTGGCTCGTGGCTGTCGCCCCACAGCGCCTTTGCACTGCCTCGCGCACCAACACCGCCGCGCGAGGAGGTAGGGTCGTACCACGCAACCACGCGAGCAGGCCGAGGAGCACGCCGCGCCGCTGCACGAGCAGGCGACAGGCCGCACCGAGCCGCTGCGGGAGGAGGCAAAGGACCGCGGCCGCGCGGCGTCACGTCCGGAGGAGAGCCGTCCCTGCTCGCGACGAGGGGAGCAGCACTGGATCCATCAAATCCGGCAACCAATGGATCATGGGGAGGACTCCAGGGAGGAGGTGAGGGATCGAGGAGAGTGGAAGAGACAAGAGAGAGCGGCGGGTGGTGGGTGGTGTCGAGGACTTAGGGTTAGGAGCGCCGCACGCTGATTTTATCTCAGGTGGGCATCACCTTGGCCGTTCGATGAATTTGGACGGATGAGATCGCCCGACCCCTTGTTTGGGCCAAGTGGCATCATGGCCCAAAACAGAATTCTAGCCCAGAATCAGAAGATTTAGACTATAATAATTTCAGTCATTTTATATAATGAACGATTTTGGGATAATATAAAGTTTCAAATGAAAAAGATGTCGACAACAAAGCTGTCAAGCTCATCGAGATATACAAAGTTTGTTATATCCATTTCTCCATCAGACTTTGTTTCAAAATTTGAATATTAAATTTCAAATTTTAAGAACTTTAGACAAGATTTTGAAAGAGTAAATGATTCCAACTGAAAAAATTATCACCAACAAAGTTGTACAACTCAATAAGGTCTAGAACTTTTATTTTGGTCATTTCTTCATCCGACAAAGTGGAAGTATACATTGTTCACAAATCTATAAATCTCTTATATAGTTTATGAAACTATAAAAGAGATATGTCAATTTGTGAACAATGTATACTTCCACTTTATCGGATGAAAAAATGACAAATAAAAGTTGTAGATCTAGATGAGTTCAACAATTTTATGTTCATGCCTTTTTCAACTGAAATCATTTACTCTTTCAAAAAGTTGTTTAGAGTTGTCATTTTTGAAAATTTAAATTTTAAATAGATAATATTATATCCTAGCCATTTATTCTCATCCCTCATTTAATCCTAGCCGTTCATCTATTTCCCTTTCCCTATCCCTCCTCTTATATCCCACAATCCAAACACCATCAGAGTTTACTCATGGGGCCAAGCCAAAAGGAGCTGAATGTAAACGGACGTGCGAGCTATGTGGGGCCCATTTATTTTTGCCGTCAGATAGACTGACGGTATACGTGGTTTTAGCGTCGGACCATTTATGAGTACCTATAGCGTCAGACAGTGTGTCCCTAAATAAGGATTTAGCGTCAGATAGTCTCTCAGTTATCTTTAGCGTCAGATCATCTATCGATAAAAAAAAGTTTTAGCGTCAGATGTCTGACGGTGATGCGGTGTTGTGGTGTAGTGATATCATTGATAAGTAGTGTGTGTGTGTGCCTCTTTGTTCTTGGATTTGCTGATACCTGTCCATGCCATCCAAAGTGTTGTCTAAGTCATGTATGCACTTATTTTAATGTTAATTAACATGTGCTCTTACTTTTCTGGAGGTTATTGGTATAATTTGCAGTCTGTTGATATTTGAGATATTTCAGTATTTTGAGTTTCTTCAGCCATCTTTATGTTTTTGAGTTTTCAGTCATATTTACTCTAGTAGACTGATCAAGTACTTCCATAGTTGCAAAATTGTGTCGAATTCATGCTAATATTTCAAATTTCAGGTGGATAGAAATCTTGTTTACATTCTTGGTTACTTGGAGCATCTTACCCACACTTCAAAAGGTTTACGTATCATCTTCCGCAAGGTTTTCAGTCAACATGTTCCTCTGATTGGTGAATTAATTAAAGATGATGAGATCTATGCAAAAGTGATTGCATGGATTCTTGTTCCTGCGTGCCGAAATAAATTTGATTTGAAGGTTGTGAATTTCTCCAATTTAATATAAGTTGCATATTCAGTGGTAAATTGCCAATTAATAAATGTTATTACTCCCTTTATCACAGTTGCTTTCAGTTGGTGTGGCAGAAAACGTAGCTGATGCAGATAGAAGTCTAAAGGAATCTGGGAAGTCTGTCAGTTTTCTTGATGAACTAGCCATACTCTTATTCCTTGATTTTTATGAAACCGTTGATGAAAAGAGACAGTATTGCCTGCAGTTTCTCAATTCTGGGTGTCCAGAAGAAGAGTTACAGAAATTAGAGGATAAAGTTTTGACTGATGAGGAAAATGACACAAAACTACAAGAATGGTTAATGTTGCAAAATGTTACTCTGTCAGATGATGATCTGGACAGTGTGCCTGATCAACTGGGAGATGTGGTTCAGAAGGACAAAAAGACTGCTGATAATCTTCAAACTGACAAGAATCATAATGCGATTCACAACGAAGAATTCTTGAAGCCTATGCTGACCTCATCTGAGAAAGTTTCAAAAGTTAAAGGGCTTATTGGGTATTTTAATGCAAAATCTGTTCATACGGATGATAATTTGCTTAAACTTGGTATGGGCAGTTACTGCTAAGAGAAACCTGATTTTTCTTTTCTTATCTTTTTTGGAATGAAAACTGACACTACATCTAAAACAACAGATCACCCAGCAAGAGGGGCAGTTAAAGGACATCATTATCCTGCAACAAGTAAGGATTTCTAGATGTTCTTGTACTGTGTTTTACATTGATTTTTACTGCAAGTTTGTGAAAAGTAGTAATTAGTTTGGTATAAGCAGAAGTTGTTTGTTAAGCATTGTAGTCAGTTGTTTGTTAAGCATTGTAGTCAGTCATGTTCTTATCATTTTTGTTAACATAATGTGTTGTTATCTTTGGTTTAGATTGTAATCCCTGTGCTAATGGTTCAGAACTGCTTTACTGTTCCAAACTGTACACCTCAAGTTGGTATAATAATCTGGTGCAGTAAATTAGTGAGGCAGCCACTTGTTTCCATTTATTACAGCCATTCTGTCTGCTTGTCTCCCTAATGTGCTACTTAACATTACTTCACTAGCAGTTAGTCCGGAACAACTTAAATATTTCACTGCTACCTCCCTCCGTTTCCAAATACATGACTTTTGACCACCTTTTCTTTTTTCAATTACTTGGCACTTACATTTCTTGAGATGCAGTTTCCAATTTTGTCCTTATAAAATAGAGTTAAATGCATGAGAGGTCCTCAAACTTGTCACGGTGTGTCACTTAGGTCCATGAACTTGAAAAAATGCATTTCTATGTACCTAAACTTGTCAAACGATACACCACAGGTCCATGCTTACCATGCTGGCATTTTTATCTGAGGTGGCGTTGCCACATGGCGGTAAATACGCACCGAACCCCCCTTGAAACCCCATCCACTCAACACGTGTCTTGCACCATTTACTCTGCCTGTCGTCCCTCAGCCCGGCGTTCGTCGAGTCACGAGGCGGCTCCGCGCCATCAACGGCCGGTGGTGGAGAGAAGCCTAGTGAACTTGTGACAAGACAGAGTGCTTACGAGGATAGGAGGCAGCGACAAGGAATGCGAGGGCAAAGAAACTCCGGCCGGCAAGCGATGGCGGACACGCTGTCGCCGTCACCGACGGCGGCCGCCGCGGCGGAGCCGTGGTCCCCATCAACACCGCTGCTGAAGCGGAGGGGCTTGTACGTACATGCGTTCCAATGTCGCGTGCGATCAACAAGCTCCGCAGCTTCCGGTCGGGCTTGCCATGGATGTGCGTCGACCACTCGGACGACTCCAGCCCGACGAGATCTCCTAGCTTGTATTTGCTGCGCTCGCCGTGGTCGTCCCTTGCCGCCGCGCACACCGCGAAGGTGCAGGTCTCGCTCACGGACACGACGCCGTTGTCTTCACGCGACAGCCAGGCCGCCAGCATGGGCGAGACACCGGGTGCAGCCGTGTCGTCTCCTTCATGACGATCGACTGACTTCATATAGGTGAGGCTCGGGATGTCCCCCGGCTCCATGACAAAGCGTTCGCAGTCGCAGCCGATGACATGGTCCAGCTCCTTGGTGGTCGTGGCTAGGGCGTCGGGATATATGATTCCTCAGGAGCTCCAACATGGCCACTGGACGGTCACCGACGTGGTGTCGGGCAATCCAACGACGCGGTTCTGCAATCGAAGTGGAAGCATGCATGCACATGATGTTGTCGTCAAGCATCAGAGTATTTGTCAGACTAATTAAGAATGGAGTTTGTTACGCTCTAGTACGCCTTACACCCAGGCTACCAGCGTCCATGGGGACGAACTCGTTGCCCGCTCGCCATTAGCGCTGCTGCTTGCTGTGGCACATCGTGCAGGAAACGCCGAAACGGCGAACATGCGTATCTCTGAGCCTCTTCATCCGCCTGACATCCAGCAGCGGCAGCTCAGGAACATGTGGTCCATGTGCCGCACCGCCGCGGCCGCCGGCCCTAGCAGCGCGGCCAGCGGCGCTGATGACGACGACGGGATCACTCCGCCTCGATGAGCCGATCCACACCTCCGCCGAACGCCATAATGATATCGCTTAGTTTCCTCCGGCTATCCACTGTCTAGCGTCTGCCAGCATCGCTAGAGCCTCGCCGCGCGGTCTCCCCCCGGACCGCGTCCTTGTGCCTATTGGGCCGGCACTGCCTACTTTTCCGGCAAGAACGTCGCCACCAGCATGCTATCGTGCTACGCCGCCACCAGATTCCATGCACAAGTCAACTTCACCACCACCGGCCGTTGATGGCGCGCACAGCCGCGCGCCCCGTGACCCCGTGATGACAGACGCACGCCGAGAAGGAAGGATGACGTGCAGAAGTGCAGAGCAATGTTGCAGGACTGCATGTCGAGGGGATGGAGTTTCAAGGGGTTTGGGGCATATTTTTACCGCCACGTGGCAACGCCACATCAGATAAAAATGTCCGTGTGGCAAGCATGGGCCTACGATGTATCATTTAGCAAGTTTATGTATCCAGAAATGCATTTTTTATGGACCTAAGTGACACACCGTGACAAGTTTGAGGACCTTTCATGCATTTAACTCTATAAAATATCTTCTAGATACTTTTGGGCAACTTTACTAGGGTATTTTAGTAATTAACATGAGTGAGGGTTATTGCGTGCAACTGGAGGTGGAACTTCTGAACAAACAAATGTGGTAGTCAGTCAACAGAATGGGTTGCTGTGACTGAGGAAGATGGTATGACCAACACCATATTAGGCAAAAGCAAACCTAGTGAGAACAAAGCCATGCAAGGTGATGAGTTTGGTCTCTCCTCTTAAGATATGAGAGTGGGTGACAGTAAGAGTACTGTACTGGAGAAATATGCATTTGACAAGAATCTTAATGCTGTTCACAGTAAGAAAATTCTGAGCAATGGAAAGATGCATTTGACAAGAATCTTAATTCTGTTCACAGCGAGCATGTGTTAACTGACTCATTTGAGAATATTCCTAACATTGAGGAGCATTTTGAGTGTTCTAATGTTAAATCTTCTTTTTTGGAGCAATACTGTTAAATCTGTTGATAAAAATGAATTATTTGGTGCAGAAGGCCACTCAAATGGTGTCAAACCTCAGCAGCAACCTGACTCTATATCTCTGTAACAGCTAATCGTGCAGACAATGTTGATGAACAGCATATTCTTATTGCAGGTGAGAATTTGTGGATGTTCTTGCCTACTGCATTTCATGTTGGTTTTTATTGTAATCCTGTGAAGATTAGTAAATAGTTTGGTAAAGAAGCAAATGTTTGTTTGAGCATGTATACTCTAGTTTCGGATAGTTTTGAGCTATACTAAGTAATGTCTCAGCAAATCTAGCAGCATCCTCAACTCAGGGCCCTCAAATGGCATTGTAGGGCTGCCCTCACATTTCAGCCCCTCATAATTTGCTTTCAGCTCCAGTAGCCCCTCTGATTTCAGGTCCAGGTGAATGAGGCAGGGGCAGGCGGTGTGGAGGTCTAGTCGCCATCAGGTAGCGCATGGGCGGAGTTAGGAGGGTCCCATGTGTGCCCTTCAATTTGAGGGAAAACAGGAGGGCCTCTCAGAATGAGGACTAAGGGGTGGGATTTGAGGGCCTGCTCAAAATAAGGGGAGGTTTGAGGGCCCTGCTGGACTGTGATTTTGTTCTCACCCATCAATGTGGATAGGGCCCTTTAGATTTGCTTGCCTTGTATGTTGATATATAGTGGATGAACAATTGGGAAAAAGGACATTTGTAATGGCATGGTTAGCTGACATTATTATGTTTCTCTATTATATGAGGGCCATAAACACTACTTGATCTTCTGTCTGAATTTTCAAATGCAATTTGGCACTCAATACTATATGTAGTTGACAAGCCAATCTAGTTGACAAGGAACATTAGCCTGAAAACATTCTTGTTGATATCTTTTAGTTATTCTGTACCCTGTATAAGCCATTGTTTATGAACTGAAATTTGATTGGCATTTTGCAGGGGAAGACATGGACGCAATATCAGGTGCAGTTGGATCTGCTGTTGGTGCCAAGGTTGTGACGCATAATGCAGAGAACACAGATGGCCAGATCAGTGACACAGAAATCACCCATGGCGAGAGTAGTATGGTTGAGGAGATCCACAAATGACGAGTCGCCCTGAAATCCATGCGAAGAAAAAAAGTGATGCTACTCCACCATGAGATTAATGTTTATGCCTTCACCAGCTCTTATTTCGTTGCTCATCTTTGGGACCTTAGACATGTTCTGCTTTGTTGACGTACACACACAGAATGCTTTGTTCTTGCTACTTGGTGTAATTTTATCTAAACGTGTCCGGAGCTGCCCTTCCTGTTTATGCCACAGCCTGGCCAGGATATCAATAGCGTGCACTGATTGATTCACAATTGCGGATCTTTTTAGGGGTAACGGCCTTGTTGTCCCTCTTTTAGAGTCTATTTGTCCTTACTTTTCAAAGTTGTGCATTTGCCCCTGCTTTTCAAAAACGAAGCATCCGTTGTCTTGACACGGTAGACCTGATTGAAATTTAAAAATATTATAAACGAAGAAAAAAATGGGGAACTCAAAAGGAATGGATAGGCGGTTCGATCCAGGATCGTGACCCGTTGAACCTGGATCGAACCAAACCTTCTCATCGCTGGCTCGGACCTCCGCTCCGCCGCCTCTCTCATCCCTTCGTCGTGAGTCGCGGCAAGCTGGCGGCATGGTGGCAGCGCCCAACGGCGACGCGAAGGCCACTAACTAAGAGACTCTCACCACACTCACGACGATGACGGCAGCGGCTCAGCAAAGCAGTTCGAGGTCAGCAGCGCATTCGACCATGACGGCAGCGGCTCAGCAAAGCAGAGCACGCCGCCGGCGCTCCGGCCACTAGGGCCCAGTACGTAGAGGTAAGGCGGACCGAGGGAAAAGCATCGGCGGGGAAGAAGCGGAGCGGTGCTGCCGATCGAGCTTAACGACGATGGCGGCGGCGTCGCGTTCTGGCGCCGTAACATGTGGATGAACGGTTTTACAACGGACAAGCCGACGACGAGCTACATGGCATTAATTAAGGCGAAGCCAAAACGCCAAGGAGAGCGAGACGGCAAACCGAGTGGCCTGGCCGCGTTGGTGGAAGGGAAGGGCGGTGGACAGCCTCGGCTCGATCTGGCAAACGCACTGCTGGCCGGCTGCGAGCGGCCGGCGGTACGTCGGGGCAGTGGCGGGGGCCTCGGACTCTCGGAGGTCCCGCGCGCCGATGAGGAGCTCGCGACGTGTTGCCCTTGCGCGGGCGTCCTCTCAGTCTCAGTCCCGCATGTCCTGACGCCTTGACCAGCAGACCCCCGAACCGCACCGTTAATTTGCAGCTTGAATGTTGGAGTAGTAGGCGCGCGGCGCGGTGAGCACGGCCACCTTGTCGTCGTGGGCGACCAGCAGGACAGACAGCGCCGTCGACCTCCAGGGCACGAACGGCGTTCTGGCGAGACGATCGATGGGGCGCCTTGGCATGGAAAAACCGTGTATTGGCATCTCCCTCCTTCAAAGCACGAAACTTGCCCCTTTGCTTCCAGTACGCCGCGCGTTGTGAGTTGCACCTTTTCCCTGCGTTGAGAGAGCACGAGTTTCCTCAACATGCATGTCCCGCATTAATTAGGATAACGAAAAGATGCATTGTGGAAATCAAATGGGCGTGCAAAGTATTTGCGAATCCACAAAGGATTTTACTTCATCAATGATGGCGAGTCCCTTCTGTTGGACCAAAAAGCGCCAAGGCGGTCTAGTAAGGGAATGAAGCTGATTCAGGGATAGACTATCGATCACCGAGTTAAACTTATCCCGGCCGGTGGTCCGCTGGGCAATGGCCTGTAGCTCCATCAAGGAAAAGTGAGTATCCCGGTGGTCGGCCGCCGGGGCATAGATGTCGGCGAGTGGTGACAGTGAAGTTGTAGGATGAAGATGTTGAGGTGGAAGAGAACGGTGAGACAGAGTTCCAGGCCCAGGCCGTGACAATTCCCCCTGCTGGAACCATCGGCCGGGACGTACAAGGAGCTCAGGAAGCTCGGGAGGAAAGCCCTACTCTTGTTAAGGTCGATCGTGTGCAGTTTGGATTCTTCAAGACACAGTGTGAGGACGCGACGATAGAGAGATGGTGTCGGGCACGACGTCGCATTTTCCAGGGATCGAGGCCAAGGCCAACCACATTCCACAACATCAGAGAATAATTAAAGCGCTCTTGATCCATTGATCTGATGATATTACACCAAGTGGGGGCGGATGACAGTGCGGGAAAACACAGAAAACAAACTTGCGGGGTCACTACGGTCCCCATCTTCACGGTCGCAGCCGGAGCGGATGGAGAAAACGTCCTGCACACAGACAGGCAAGTCGCAACCAGTGACAGTGGCCGAGCCACTACATTCATCGACGATCTAAAGGAGCGTAATATCATCATAAAGTTGAAACTTTTTGCAAATTGTAGATAACAGATCAATTTCATTATATAATACCAGACAAGACTATGCCAGATCCTTGGGGTAGCCATCTTCTGCATCTTCCTGCTGAACCTGCTGCATGAGGAAAACAAATTGTTTAATCATATATTTCATTACAGCAACATAAAGCAGCGGCGTGACCCTGCATTCTATGCTGCCTCTCTCTACTTGCAACTATATGCTTTTGTGCTGAAATGTTATTTCTAAATATTCTATTGCTAAGTTATTTTTTTACTATAAGGATGGGATCATTAACTGGACCTGACTACTGCAATTATATTGTTACCAGGTGCTGTTGGCGTCACTTCCAACAAATATTCTATAGGACGAAGGAAGCTGATAGTTTCATGTGATACAAGTATACAACTGATGCCAAAAATGATGCGCACCTCAGGTGGCCCCTGGCATTCCCCTGATCTGTGGATAGATTTATTGGCTAAATGCCTAAATTTGGACTCAATAAGAAATGCAAGCACTCCTTTTTTTCCCTCTGTCCTGTGATATTGTGCTGCAGTTTTGTGCTGGTGCTAACAGACACCGGAAAATTTGTCTTTAGGTTACTGCGGTTGAGGCAGCTGGAGTGTTGGCGCGATGGGCATCTCGGCGAAGTGGCTCAAGTCGTTAGTTGGGTTGAGGAAGGTGCAGTGGCAACAACAGCATCGTATGGAGGATGCAAATGTTTGAGTTGGCCCTGAATGGTACGTGCCGGGTTTCTTCCAACCATTATGCACTTCTTGCATATCTCATATTTATCTCTACCATATAAATATTTATAGCCCAGTATAGTTCAGCCATGCTGCTGAAAATTCTTGCATATCTAATTTCATATATAATGACATTCATCTGTTGCTTCAGAGAGTAAATTATAAACTTATAACTTTATATAACCTCGTACCCATTGCAATTAGAGCTGAACAAATGCAGACCAGGATTACCAAACCCAGATTGTCTATGGATTTAGGCTGGCTTGCCTAAAGTGTTCTTATATTCAATTGGCTCAGGCCAGTAACATGTTATTGATACCTGAGCATTTCTCAGCTAGCATGTTTTGGGCAAGCCCTCCTGTGGCTCAGTTGGGACCTTTTTTTATTTCTTATTTGACTGGACTATGAAGACTTCCGTGCGTCTTTTCCTACGACCATATGAATTGTGAATCTTTTTCTATCGATTTTTTGTGTAGTGTATAATGCTTGTTGGTGCCATGATTTTTGACCTGACGCTCGACCCAAACTTGGTATTTCAGGTTTAGGTTTTGGAGAGGATTATTCAGGATTGGAGCTACCTCCAGACAGTGATGCTTGGTTAGAGTTCTTATGGTGCACAAGCTCAGCAGGCTGGGAGGCTGGAGGTATCACATATCATGGTAAGAATCTCCTTTCTTTGGTTCTATAATGTGAAAGGAAAAACACTCACATCGTCTTCATTCCTGAAGCCTTTGCAGTCTATAGAGATAGTTTCAGATGCACTTCCAAATATTGTTCCTTATGTGCTTATAAACCTTCATGAGGTTTATTTGTAACCTTCATAGTTTTCATCCATCTTTATTGTAGGATAACAAGAGCCCTGGAATATTGGGAGAGTTTTCTGTTTTGTTGAGTCAAATTGATGATCGATGGACCCTGATGCTGATGCTTTGTCAAAAAAATCAGTGGTCGTAGGATAACTATTTTGCATGTTCAGTTCACCAATGGCGAATCTTACAGTTTATAATTGTAGAGCTCTTTCTCAGCCCGCAACATGCTGACCATGTCTGATTACTAGGCACTATGCAATTCTAATAAGTTGTGCACCTGAATAACATCCAGATAGTAGCTTGCTAAACCTGACTACGGAAAGGTGGAGATCACGTTGCATGTATTAAAGGTTGCAGCCTACTGCTAATTTGAATAACACAATACAAACTCTGAGAGGTGGACCCTGTCAACACTACCTTTGCTCATTGCTTTTTGTGTGTGTGTGTGTGTGTGTGTGTGTGTGTGTGTGTGTTTGTAGTTTGTAAGTGCGGCCTATCAATGCTCCGGACTCCATTTTGGTGTCTCGGCCTTCTCAACTCATGCTTGCTCCATGGTATGAACATAAACTGACTTATGCTATTCTGATCACGCAACTACTACTGCGTTTGTAAGCTCTGAACAAGAAGGTAGCAGTCTGCCCTCCATTTTCTTTTATAAGCGAAAAATACATATAGTAAAACACTGGTCCAACACAAAACCCAAATTAAGGTCCTCTCTGATTTGCATATAAGCAGAAGCGCTGAACTCCCAGTTGTAGCAGCATTATTAGTCCTCTATACTGTTTCGTGCATGCTTTGGTGAAATAATATCAGTAATGTATATACTTTGATTTTCCTCTTACGTCCTTTTTTTGGCTGAATGGCTGCTAGAGTTTTAAGTCCCGTCTAAATACTGAGACCTGACACTGTGCCAATTCTAAATTATTTTATTTCTTTTTAATTCTATTCATCTTGACTGTACCAATAATAGAAGACTCATACACTACTGTTAGCCCCCAGGATCCAGTAGCCCCTTATTGCTCTTCACCGCTCTTAGGTGTAAATCAAGATTTATTGCATAAAGTGTTTCGGAGAGCTGGTGTGTATTGCCACTTTAGAAAAGCCAAAGCATCTAATTTCTACTGTTACTTAAGAGAGCAAGCGTGCAAGCTTGATTTGAGATCATCAATTGAGGCCTCCCACTACACTGACCTACTATAGGCTCTTTTAGATACTGACAAGGTAAGATGACCATACTTCAGTTGGAACTTCTCCAACTGATTCAGATAAGTTGATTGCCACTGAACTCTACAATAAGAAAATATAATTGTAGGACAGATACATCAGATTAGGTGTACCTCTGTTAAGTAGTTGATGCTGCATCTCTCCTCCTCCTCCTCCTCATCATCATCATCATCACCATCATCATTCTTCTCCTCGTCACTCTTTGTTCTGCCTCTCTTCCTTCTTCTTGTTGTCACCGACAATTTTCTTGAACTCTTGGCGTGGCATGCCAAGTGAAGTGAAAACATCAGAAACTGCCTCTAGGTCAATCTCATCTTGGATGACTTCATCCCCGTAGTCGAAGGTCATCTCGTTGAGATTGTCCACGATGTCTTCACAATCATCAATGTAGCCATAGCCACGAAAGTTTTCATCCGCTTGAAATAAAAAAAACAAAATCAGAAATAATCGAAATCCTATCAAAATTTAGCTCGACGAGCACGGGGAGCACGAGAGCAGAGGTTCCGAGGGCCTTTAGCTCGACGGGCACGGGGTGACGCTAAATGTTGGCCCAATGACATTGGTGTGGCAAATAATTAAAACCCCCAATTAGCGCAGCGGTGAGCACGCCGGGCGTCGAGAAAAACAACTAAAATATAGGCACCAAAGCGAGGTTTCCATGGTCATCTCTGGCTCCCTCCTAAGCTAAATACACCCGTGCGGGGCGCGGCCGCCGCTGGCTTGCGCTATTTCTGGCCACGGCACCTCGTCCTCCACCGGGCGCTGTGCGACTCCGCCCGCACCGAGTCCAGGGATCTGCCGCTCTCCCGGAGTCCGCCCAGCCTATCTGCACGCCGGCCACCGCCCTGCCACCGGCGCCTCATCATCGCCGCCGCCCACCGGAGCAAGCGTCACCGTATCCCGAGCCGAGGTGCTGAAGCCGGAGCGGTGGATACCGGGGCGAAAGATGGGAACGACACCGGTGAGGACGAGGCACACCTGCGGAAGATGAAATAGCCTGGCGACGGCTATAGAAAAAATAAATAAAAGGAGTAGGGACGGGCGGACGGCTGAGATTAAGGCCGGTAGCCACAGGCGCATGCGATGCAGCTCTTTCGTTTCGGCTCCCCTGAAAGGTGACCTTAGGAGGGAGGGAGCACTTACACAAGATCCTTGCCGGAGAAAGCAATTTCTCCCGTGAGCACCTCTGGAGGTATCCTTGCCGGTCACTAGCTTGCGGATGCGGGTAGATCCACAAGTAGGGCACGCGATCTCCAGCTTTTGCTGCTGCAGGTACAGCCCACAAGTAGAGCACGGGGGTCGCCAACTTGCCGCCACAGCTAGCTACAGCCCGCGCGCAAGTAGAAACACTTGCTGCCCGCCATCGCCCGGCTCGGTGTCAGGCGGAGACTCAGGAAAAAGTGCAATCTGTATTCAAGAAAATGCTCAAGCAACGAGAGGTAAGCATTTGAGGCTGAGTACTAGCACATCAAAAATAAATGAACATAATAAAAGAACTAGCTTTCGGACCTGAAGAAAAAACGAGACTTTGCCGAATACAAGAACTAGCTTTTGGACCTGAAGAAAGAAACAAGACTGGCTTGCAGCCAAGCCCTCCGTGGTGCCGCGCCTACGCCGTCAGCACAAGGGGGTGGCGCCCGCTGGAGCTCTTCGGTGTGGCTGGGTCGCTGTCGCTGGCGGAGAAGAGAGTAGAGTTCAGGACTGGTGAGGAATGGAGTGGGTCGCTGTCACTGGGGAGAAGGGAGGAGTTCAGGACTAGTGAGCAATGGAGCAAAAAAGTGGCTGGGTTCTCATTTGAAAAGGTACACAGGGAGAGCTTGGGAGAGCCATTGCCAAAACTGGCAAGCATCTCCTCTAGACATATTGGACGTATTGCTTTATTTCGTTGTGTTTTGGGAAACATGGTTGGTTGCATGCAACGGCTGCTCATTACTTTTAGTCATGATGATTTTGCCCCTCCAGGCTTAGATGCATTGAACGGCTGCTCATTACTTTTAGAGTCCTGACGATTTTGCCCCTCACTGTATGCCGGAGCCGAGGTGCTGAAGCTGGAGCGGTGGATACGGGGGGCGAAAGATGGGAACGATGCCGGTGAGGACGAGGCACACCGGCGGAAGATGAAATAGCCTGGCGACGAAGCTATAGAAAAAATAAAAAAAGGAGTAGGGACGGGCGGACGGCTGAGATTAAGGCCGGTAGCCACAGGGCGCATGCGATGTTGCTCTTTCGTTTCTCGGCTCCCCGGAAAAGACGACCTTAGGAGGGAGGGAGCACCTACAAAAAGCATCCTTGCCGGGAGAAAGCACTTTCTCTGTCATCCTTGCCGTGAGCACCTCCGGAGGTATCCTTGCCGGTCACTAGCTTGCGGATGCGGGTAGATCCACAAGTAGGGCACGCGATCTCCGCCTTGCCGCTGCAGTACAGCCACAAGTAGAGCACGGGGTCGCCCGACTTGTTTGCTACAACAAAGCTACAGCCCGCAAAATAGAGCACCGCTGCCCCGCCATCGCCGGCTCGGTGTACAAGTGGAGACTCGAGGAAAAAGTGCAATCAGTATTCAAGAAAATGCTCAAGCAACGTGAGGTAAGCATTGAGGCCGAGTACTAGCATATCGTAAACAAATGAACATAGACTCCATTTTGCCGAATAAAAGAACTAGCTTTCGGACTGAAGAAAAACAAGACTTTGCCGAATACAAGAACTAGCTTTTGGACTGAAGAAAGAAACGAGGCCGGGCTTGCAGCCAAGCCCTCCGGTGGTGCAGCGCCCCTGCCCGTCGGCCAAAGGGGCGGCGCCCGCCGAGATCTCCGGTGGGCGTGGTCGCCGTCGAGGAGGAGAAGAGAGTAGAGTTCGGGGACTGGTGAGGAATGGAGTGGGTCGCCACACCGAGGAGAAGGGAGGAGTTCGGGGCCCGGTGAGCAATGGAGCAAAAAAAAGTTCTTTGGGTTCTCATTTGAAAAGGTACACTGGGAGAGCTTGGGAGAGCCATTGCCAAAACTGGCAAGCATCTCCTCTGGACATATTGGACGTATTGCTTTATTTCGTTGTGTTTTGGGAAACATGGTTGGTTGCATGAAACGGCTGTTTATTACTTTTAGTCATGACGATTTTGCCCCTCCAGGCTTGGATGCATTCAACGGCTAATCAGTACTTTTAGGGTCCTGACGATTTTGCCCCTCACTGTATGCCGGAGCCGAGGTGCTGAAGCTGGAGCGGTGGATCTGGGGGGGGCGAAGTATGGGAACGACGCCGGTAAGGACGGGACACACCTGCGGAAGATGAAATGGCCTGGCGACGAAGCTATAGAAAAATAAAAAAATGGAGTAAGGACGGGCGGATGGTTGAGATTAAGGCCGGTAGCCACAAAGCGCATGCGATGCTTTGCTCTTTTCGTTTCTAGCTCCCCTGAAAGGCGACCTTAGGAGGGAGGGAGCACTTACAGTCGATCCTTGCCGGAGAAAGCACTTTCTCCGTCATCCTTGCCATGAGCACCTCTCGGAGGTATCCTTGCCGGTCACTAGCTTGCGGATGCAGGTGTAGATCCATAGGTAGGGCACGTGATCTCCAGCTTGCCGCTGCAGGTACAGCCACAAGTAGAGCACGGGGTCGCCAGCTTGCTGCTATAGCTAGCTACAGCCGCGCAAATAGAGCACCTTCTTGCCCGCCATCGCCGGCTCGGTGTACTGGGAGACTCGGGGAAAAAAGTGCAATCAGTATTCAAGAAAATGCTCAAGCAACGTGAGGTAAGCATTGAGGCTGAGTACTAGCATATCGAAAACAAATGAACATAGACTCCATTTTGCCGAATAAAAGAACTAGCTTTCGGACTGAAGAAAAAAACAAGACTTTGCCGAATACAAGAACTAGCTTTTGGACTGAAGAAAGAAATGAGACGGCTTGCAGCCAAGCCCTCCGGTGGTGCCGCGCCTACGCCGTCAGCACAAGGGGGCGGCGCCCGCCAGAGATCTCCGGTGTGGCAGGGTCGCTGTCGCTGGAGGAGAAGAGAGTAGAGTTCGGGGACTAGTGAGGAATGGAGTGGGTCGCTGTCACTGAGGAGAAGGGAGGAGTTCGGGGCTGGTGAGCAATGGAGCAAAAAAGTTCTTTGGGTTCTCATTTGAAAAGGTACACTTGGAGAGCTTGGGAGAGCCATTGCCAAAACTGGCAAGCATCTCCTCTGGACATATTGGACGTATTGCTTTATTTCGTTGTGTTTTGGGAAACATGGTTGGTTGCATGAAACGGCTGTTTATTACTTTTAGTCATGACGATTTTGCCCCTCCAGGCTTGGATGCATTCAACGGCTACTCAGTACTTTTAGGGTCCTGACGATTTTGCCCCTCACTGTATGCCGGAGCCGAGGTGCTGAAGCTGGAGCGGTGGATACGGGGGGCGAAGTATGGGAACGACGCCCGTAAGGACGGGACACACCTGCGGAAGATGAAATGGCCTGCGACGAAGCTATAGAAAAATAAAAAAAATGGAGTAAGGACGGGCGGATGGTTGAGATTAAGGCCGGTAGCCACAGGCGCATGCGATGCTGCTCTTTCGTTTCTAGCTCCCCGGAAAGGCGACCTTAGGAGGGAGGGAGCACTTACAGTCAGCATCCTAGCCGGAGAAAGCACTTTCTCCGTCATCCTTGCCGTGAGCACCTCTGGAGGTATCCTTGCCGGTCACTAGCTTGCGGATGCAAGTAGATCCACAGGTAGGGCACGTGATCTCTAGCTTGCCGCTGCAGGTACAGCCACAAGTAGAGCACGGGGTCGCCAGCTTGCCGCCACAGCTAGCTACAGCCACGCAAGTAGAGCACTGCTGCCCCGCCATCGCTGGCTCGGTGTACAGTGGAGACTCAGGAAAAAGTGCAATCTGTATTAAAGAAAATGCTCCAGCAACGGGAGGTAAGCATTGAGGCTGAGTACTAGCACATCAGAAACAAATGAACCTAGACTCCATTTTGCCGAATAAAAGAACTAGCTTTCGGACCTGAAGAAAGAAACGAGACTTTGCCGAATACAAGAACTAGCTTTTGGACCTGAAGAAAGAAACAAGACTGGCTTGCAGCCAAGCCCTCCGGTGGTGCCGCGCCTACGCCGTCAGCACAAGGGGGCGGCGCCCGCCGGAGATCTCCGGTGTGGCTGGGTCGCTGTCGCTGGGGGAGAAGAGAGTAGAGTTCAGGACTGGTGAGGAATGGAGTGGGTCGCTGTCACTGGGGAGAAGGGAGGAGTTCAGGACTGGTGAGCAATGGAGCAAAAAAGTTGCTGGGTTCTCATTTGAAAAGGTACACTTGGAGAGCTTGGGAGAGCCATTGCCAAAACTGGCAAGCATCTCCTCTGGACATATTGGACGTATTGCTTTATTTCGTTGTGTTTTGGGAAACATGGTTAGTTGCATGCAACGGCTGCTCATTACTTTTAGTCATGATGATTTTGCCCCTCCAGGCTTAGATGCATGCAACGGCTGCTCATTACTTTTAGAGTCCTGACGATTTTGCCCCTCACTGTATGCCGGAGCCGAGGTGCTGAAGCTGGAGCGGTGGATACGGGGTGCGAAAGACGAGAACGACGCCGGTGAGGACGAGGCACACCTGTCGGAAGATGAAATAGCCTGGCGACGAAGCTATAGAAAAAATAAAAAAGGAGTAGGGACGGGCGGACTGCTGAGATTAAGGCCGGTAGCCACAGGCGCATGCGATGCTGCTCTTTCATTCCTGGCTCCCCCGAAAGACGACCTTAGGAGGGAGGGAGCACTTACAGTCAGCATCCTTGCCGGAGAAAGCACTTTCTCTGTCATCCTTGCCGTGAGTACCTCTGGAGGTATCCTTGCCGGTCACTAGCTTGCGGATGCGGGTAGATCCACCAAGTAGGGGCACGTGATCTCCAGCTTGCCGCTGCAGGTACAGCCACAAGTAGAGCACGGGTCGCCAGACTTGCCGCTATAGCTAGCTACAGACCGCGCAAATAGAGAGCACCTTTGCCCGCCATCGCCCGGCTCGGTGTACAGTGGAGACTCGGGAAAAAAGTGCAATCTGTATTCAAGAAAATGCTCAAACAACGTGAGGTAAGCATTGAGGCTGAGTACTAGCATATCGAAAACAAATGAACATAGACTCCATTTTGCCGAATAAAAGAACTAGCTTTCAGACTGAAGAAAAAACAAGACTTTGCTGAATACAAGAACTAGCTTTTGGACTGAAGAAAGAAACGAGGCCGGCTTGCGGCCAAGCCCTCCGGTGGTGCCGCGCCCTCGCCGTCGGCACAAAGGGGGCGCCCCGCCGGAGATCTCCGGTGTGGCGGGGGCTGTTGTCGCTTGGAGGAGAAGAGAGTAGAGTTCAGGGACTGGTGAGGAATGGAGTGGGTCGCTGTCACCGAGGAGAAGGGAGGAGTTCGGGGGACTGGTGAGCAATGGAGCAAAAAAAGTTCTTTGGGTTCTCATTTGAAAAGGTACACTGGGAGAGCTTGGGAGAGCCATTGCCAAAACTGGCAAGCATCTCCTCTGGACATATTGGACGTATTGCTTTATTTCGTTGTGTTTTGGGAAACATGGTTGGTTGCATGAAACGACTGTTTATTACTTTTAGTCATGACGATTTTGCCCCTCCAGGCTTGGATGCATTCAACGGCTACTCAGTACTTTTAGGGTCCTGACGATTTTGCCCCTCACTGTATGCCGGAGCCGAGGTGCTGAAGCTGGAGCGGTGGATACGGGGGGGCGAAGTATGGGAACGACGCCGGTAAGGACGGGACACACCTGCGGAAGATGAAATGGCCTGGCGACGAAGCTATAGAAAAATAAAAAAATGGAGTAAGGACGGGCGGATGGTTGAGATTAAGGCCGGTAGCCACAGGCGCATGCGATGCTGCTCTTTCGTTTCTAGCTCCCCGGAAAGGCGACCTTAGGAGGGAGGGAGCACTTACAGTCAGCATCCTTGCCGGAGAAAGCACTTTCTCCGTCATCCTTGCCGTGAGCACCTCTGGAGGTATCCTTGCCGGTCACTAGCTTGCGGATGCAAGTAGATCCATAGGTAGGGCACGTGATCTCTAGCTTGCCGCTGCAGGTACAGCCACAAGTAGAGCACGGGGTCGCCAGCTTGCCGCCACAGCTAGCTACAGCCACGCAAGTAGAGCACTGCTGCCCCGCCATCGCTGGCTCGGTGTCTGATGGAGACTCGGGAAAAAAAGTGCAATCTATATTCAAAGAAAATGCTCCAAAGAACGGGAGGTAAGCATTGAGGCCGAGTACTAGCACATCGAAAAACAAATGAACCTAGACTCCATTTTGCCGAATAAAAGAACTAGCTTTCGGACTGAAGAAAGAAACGAGACTTTGCCGAATACAAGAACTAGCTTTTGGACTGAAGAAAGAAACAAGATCGGCTTGCACCAAGCCCTCCGGTGGTGCCGCGCCCGCGCCGCCGTCAGCACAAGGGGGCGGCGCCCGCCGGAGATCTCCGGTGGGGCGTGGTCGCTTGTCGGGGGAGAAGAGAGTAGAGTTCGGGACTAGTGAGGAATGGAGTGGGTCGTTTGTCACTTTGGGGAGAAGGGAGGAGTTTAGGGCCCCGGTGAGCAATGGAGCAAAAAAAGTTCTTTGGGTTCTCATTTGAAAAGGTACACTTGGAGAGCTTGGGAGAGCCATTGCCAAAACTGGCAAGCATCTCCTCTGGACATATTGGACGTATTGCTTTATTTCGTTGTGTTTTGGGAAACATGGTTAGTTGCATGAAACGGCTGTTTATTACTTTTAGTCATGACGATTTTGCCCCTCCAGGCTTGGATGCATTCAACGGCTACTCATTACTTTTAGGGTCCTGACGATTTTGCCCCTCACTGTATGCCGGAGCCGAGGTGCTGAAGCTGGAGCGGTGGATACGGGGGGCGAAATATGGGAACGACGCCGGTAAGGACGGGGCACACCTGCGGAAGATGAAATAGCCTGGCGACGAAGCTATAGAAAAATAAAAAAAAGGAGTAAGGACGGGCGGATGGTTGAGATTAAGGCCGGTAGCCACAGGCGCATGCGATGCTGCTCTTTCGTTTCTAGCTCCCCGGAAAGGCGACCTTAGGAGGGAGGGAGCACTTACGGTCGGATCCTTGCCGGAGAAAGCAATTTCTCCATCCTTGCCGTGAGCACCTCTGGAGGTATCCTTGCCGGTCACTAGCTTGCGGATGCAGGTAGATCCACAAGTAGGGCACGCGATCTCCAAATTCTTCGCTGCAGTACAGCCACAAGTAGAGCACGGGGTCGCCAAACTTGCCGCCACAGACTAGCTACTGACCCGCGCAAATAGAGCACTTCTTGCCCCGCCATCGCCGGCTCGGTGTACAGTGGAGACTCGGGAAAAAGTGCAATCTAGTATTCAAGAAAATGCTCAAGCAACGAGAGGTAAGCATTTGAGGCTGAGTACTAGCACATCAAAAAATAAATGAACATAATAAAAGAACTAGCTTTCGGACTGAAGAAAAAACGAGACTTTGCCGAATACAAGAACTAGCTTTTGGACTGAAGA
Organism: Chrysopogon serrulatus; assembly: GCA_015844335.1. Classification (NCBI taxonomy): domain Eukaryota; kingdom Viridiplantae; phylum Streptophyta; class Magnoliopsida; order Poales; family Poaceae; genus Chrysopogon; species Chrysopogon serrulatus. Next base: position 13,078 of record JADLZL010001779.1, on the reverse strand, counting down.
AAGAAACAAGATCGGCTTGCAGCCAAGCCCTCCGTGGTGCCGCGCCTCTGCCGTCGGCACAAGGGGGGTGGCGCCCGCTGGAGCTCTTCGGTGTGGTCTGGGTCGCTTGTCATTGGGGAGAAGAGAGAGTAGAGTTCAGGACTAGTGAGGAATGGAGTGGGTCATTTGTCACCGGGGGAGAAGGGAGGAGTTCAGGACTAGTGAGCAATGGAGCAAAAAAAGTGGCTGGGTTCTCATTTGAAAAGGTACACTAGGGAGAGCTTGGGAGAGCCATTGCCAAAACTGGCAAGCATCTCCTCTAGACATATTGGACGTATTGCTTTATTTCGTTGTGTTTTGGGAAACATGGTTGGTTGCATGCAACGGCTGCTCATTACTTTTAGTCATGATGATTTTGCCCCTCCGGGCTTAGATGCATTGAACGGCTGCTCATTACTTTTAGAGTCCTGACGATTTTGCCCCTCACTGTATGCCGGAGCCGAGGTGCTGAAGCTGGAGCGGTGGATACGGGGGGCGAAAGATGGGAACGATGCCGGTGAGGACGAGGCACACCGGCGGAAGATGAAATAGCCTGGCGACGAAGCTATAGAAAAAATAAAAAAAGGAGTAGGGACAGGCGGACGGTTGAGATTAAGGCCGGTAGCCACAAAGCGCATGCGATGCTTTGCTCTTTCGCTTCTAGCTCCCCGAAAAGAGCGACCTTAGGAGGGAGGGAGCACCTACAGTCGGCATCCTTGCCGGGAGAAAGCACTTTCTCCGTCATCCTTGCCGTGAGCACCTCCGGAGGTATCCTTGCCGGTCACTAGCTTGCGGATGCAGGTAGATCCACAAGTAGGGCACGCGATCTCCACTTGCCGCTGCGGTACAGCCACAAGTAGAGCACGGGGTCGCCCGACTTGTCGCTCATGACAGAAGCTACAGACCCAGCAAAATAGAGCACTTCGCTGCCCGCCATCGCCCGGCTCGGTGTACAGTGGAGACTCGGAAAAAGTGCAATCTATATTCAAGAAAATGCTCAAGCAACGTGAGGTAAGCATTGAGGCTGAGTACTAGCATATCGAAAACAAATGAACATAGACTCCATTTTGCCGAATAAAAGAACTAGCTTTCGGACTGAAGAAAAAAACAAGACTTTGCCGAATACAACGAACTAGCTTTTGGACTGAAGAAAGAAACGAGACTGGCTTGCAGCCAAGCCCTCCGGTGGTGCCGCGCCCGCCACCCGTCGGCACAAAGGGGCGGCGCCCGCCCCAGAGATCTCCGGTGTGGGGGGTCGCCGTCGCTTGGGGAGAAGAGAGTAGAGTTCGGGGACTAGTGAGGAATGGAGTGGGTCAGCCCGTCACCGGGAGAAGGGAGGAGTTCGGGGCGGTGAGCAATGGAGCAAAAAAAGTTCTTGGGTTCTCATTTGAAAAGGTACACTGGGAGAGCTTGGGAGAGCCATTGCCAAAACTGGCAAGCATCTCCTCTGGACATATTGGACGTATTGCTTTATTTCGTTGTGTTTTGGGAAACATGGTTGGTTGCATGAAACGGCTGTTTATTACTTTTAGTCATGACGATTTTGCCCCTCCAGGCTTGGATGCATTCAACGGCTACTCATTACTTTTAGGGTCCTAACGATTTTGCCCCTCACCGTATGCCGGGAGCCGAGGTGCTTTGAAGCCGGAGCGGTGGATCTGGGGCGGCGAAAGTATGGGAACGACGCCGGTGAGGATGAGGACACACCTGCGGAAGATGAAATGGCCTGGCGACAAAGCTATAGAAAAATAAAAAAATGGAGTAAGGACGGGCGGATGGTTGAGATTAAGGCCGGTAGCCACAGGCGCATGCGATGCTGCTCTTTCGTTTCTAGCTCCCCGGAAAGGCGACCTTAGGAGGGAGGGAGCACTTACAGTCAGCATCCTTGCCGGAGAAAGCACTTTCTCCGTCATCCTTGCCATGAGCACCTCTGGAGGTATCCTTGCCGGTCACTAGCTTGCGGATGCAGGTAGATCCATAGGTAGGGCACGTGATCTCCAGCTTGCCGCTGCAGGTACAGCCACAAGTAGAGCACGGGGTCGCCAGCTTGCTGCTATAGCTAGCTACTGACCCGGCGCAAATAGAGCACACTTCTTGCCCCGCCATCGCCCGGCTCGGTGTACAATGTGGGGACTCGGGGAAAAGTGCAATCTATATTCAAGAAAATGCTCAAGCAACGTGAGGTAAGCATTGAGGCTGAGTACTAGCATATCAGAAACAAATGAACATAGACTCCATTTTGCCGAATAAAAGAACTAGCTTTCAGACCTGAAGAAAAAACAAGACTTTGCCGAATACAAGAACTAGCTTTTGGACCTGAAGAAAGAAATGAGACTGGCTTGCAGCCAAGCCCTCCGGTGGTGCCGCGCCTACGCCGTCAGCACAAGGGGGCGGCGCCCGCCAGAGATCTCCGGTGTGGCAGGGTCGCTGTCGCTGGAGGAGAAGAGAGTAGAGTTCAGGACTGGTGAGGAATGGAGTGGGTCATTGTCACCGAGGAGAAGGGAGGAGTTCGGGACTGGTGAGCAATGGAGCAAAAAAGTTGCTTGGGTTCTCATTTGAAAAGGTACACTAGGGAGCTTGGGAGAGCCATTGCCAAAGCGGCAAGCATCTCCTCTGGACATATTGGACGTATTGCTTTATTTCGTTGTGTTTTGGGAAACATGGTTGGTTGCATGAAACGCTGCTTTATTACTTTTAGTCATGACGATTTTGCCCCTCCAGGGCTTGGATGCATTCAACGGCTACTCATTACTTTTAGGGTCCTGACGATTTTGCCCCTCACCTGTATGCCGGGAGCCGAGGTGCTTGAAGCCGGAGCGGTGGATACGGGGGCGAAAAAGCATGGGAACGACGCCCGGTGAGGATGAGGCACACACCCGGAAGATGAAATGGCCTGGCGACGAAGCTATAGAAAAATAAAAAAAATGGAGTAAGGGGCCGGGCGGATGGTTGAGATTAAGGCCGGTAGCCACAGGCGCATGCGATGCTGCTCTTTCGTTTCTAGCTCCCCGGAAAGGCGACCTTAGGAGGGAGGGAGCACTTACAGTCAGCATCCTTGCCGGAGAAAGCACTTTCTCCGTCATCCTTGCCGTGAGCACCTCTGGAGGTATCCTTGCCGGTCACTAGCTTGCGGATGCAAGTAGATCCATAAGTAGGGCACGTGATCTCTAGCTTGCCGCTGCAGTACAGCCCACAAGTAGAGCACGGGGTCGCCAACTTGCCGCCACAGCTAGCTACAGCCCGCGCAAGTAGAAACTTGCTGCCCCGCCATCGCCGGCTCGGTGTCTGATGGAGACTCGGGAAAAAGTGCAATCTGTATTCAAAGAAAATGCTCAAGCAACAAGGGGTAAGCATTGAGGCCGAGTACTAGCACATCGAAAACAAATGAACATAGACTCCATTTTGCCGAATAAAAAGAACTAGCTTTCGGACTGAAGAAAGAAACGAGACTTTGCCGAATACAAGAACTAGCTTTTGGACCTGAAGAAAGAAACAAGACTGGCTTGCAGCCAAGCCCTCCGGTGGTGCCGCGCCCTCCGTCGGCACAAAGAGGGCGGCGCCCACGCCGGAGATCTCCGGTGTGGGTGGGTCGCCGTCGCCGGGGGAGAAGAGAGTAGAGTTCAGGACTGGTGAGGAATGGAGTGGGTCGTGTCCACCGGGAGAAGGGAGGAGTTTAGGGACTGGTGAGCAATGGAGCAAAAAAGTTCTTTGGGTTCTCATTTGAAAAGGTACACTTGGGAGAGCTTGGGAGAGCCATTGCCAAAATCGGCAAGCATCTCCTCTGGACATATTGGACGTATTGCTTTATTTTGTTGTGTTTTGGGAAACATGGTTGGTTGCATGAAACGGCTGCTTATTACTTTTAGTCATGACGATTTTGCCCCTCCGGGCTTGGATGCATTCAACGGCTACTCATTACTTTTAGTCCTAACGATTTTGCCCCTCACCGTATGCCGGAGCCGAGGTGCTTTGAAGCTGGAGCGGTGGATCTGGGGCGAAAGATGGGAACGACGCCCGGTGAGGATGAGGCACACACGTGCGGAAGATGAAATAGCCCGGCGACGAAGCTATAGAAAAAAAAAAAAAAAGGAGTAAGGGACGGGCGGATGGTTGAGATTAAGGCCGGTAGCCACGAGGCGCATGCGATGCTTGCTCTTTCGTTTCTAGCTCCCCCGGAAGGCGACCTTAGGAGGGAGGGAGCACTTACGGTCAGCATCCTTGCCGGAGAAAGCACTTTCTCCGTCATCCTTGCCGTGAGCACCTCTGGAGGTATCCTTGCCGGTCACTAGCTTCCGGATGCAGGTAGATCCACAAGTAGGGCACGCAATCTCCAGCTTGCCGCTGCAGGTACAGCCACAAGTAGAGCACGGGTCGCCAGACTTGCCGCCACAGCTAGCTACAGCCCACGCAAAGTAGAGCACTTGCTGCCCCCCCATCGCCGGCTCGGTGTACAATGGAGACTCGGGAAAAAGTGCAATCTATATTCAAAAAAATGCTCAAAGAACAAGGGAGGTAAGCATTGAGGCTGAGTACTAGCACATCGAAAACAAATGAACATAGACTCCATTTTGCCGAATAAAAGAACTAGCTTTCGGACTGAAGAAAGAAACGAGACTTTGCCGAATACAAGAACTAGCTTTTGGACCTGAAGAAAGAAACAAGACGGCTTGCAGCCAAGCCCTCCGGTGGTGCCGCGCCTCTGTGCCGTCGGCACAAGGGGGCGGCGCCCGCCGGAGATCTCCGGTGTGGGCTGGGGTCGCCGTCATTGGGGGAGAGAAGAGAGTAGAGTTCAGGACTAGTGAGGAATGGAGTGGGTCGCTTGTCACCGGGGAGAAGGGAGGAGTTCAGGGCGGTGAGCAATGGAGCAAAAAAGTTCTTTGGGTTCTCATTTGAAAAGGTACACTTGGAGAGCTTGGGAGAGCCATTGCCAAAGCGGCAAGCATCTCCTCTGGACATATTGGACGTATTGCTTTATTTCGTTGTGTTTTGGGAAACATGGTTGGTTGCATGCAACGGCTGCTCATTACTTTTAGTCATGACGATTTTGCCCCTCCAGGCTTGGATGCATGCAACGGCTGCTCATTACTTTTAGAGTCCTGACGATTTTGCCCCTCACCGTATGCCGGGAGCCGAGGTGCTGAAGCTGGAGCGGTGGATCTGGGGCGAAAAGACGAACGACGCCGGTGAGGATGAGGCACACCTACGGAAGATGAAATAGCCCGGCGACGAAGCTATAGAAAAATAAAAAAAAAGGAGTAGGGACGGGCGGACGGCTGAGATTAAGGCCGTAGCCACAAAGGCGCATGCGATGCTTTGCTCTTTCGTTTCTAGGCTCCCCCAGAAAAGGCGACCTTAGGAGGGAGGGAGCACTTACAGTCAGCATCCTTGCCGGAGAAAGCACTTTCTCCGTCATCCTTGCCGTGAGCACCTCTGGAGGTATCCTTGCCGGTCACTAGCTTGCGGATGCAGGTAGATCCACAAGTAGGGCACGCGATCTCCAGCTTGCCGCTGCAGGTACAGCCACAAGTAGAGCACGGGGTCGCCAGCTTGCCGCCACAGCTAGCTATAGCCGCGCAAGTAGAGCACTGCTGCCCCGCCATCGCCGGCTCGGTGTACAGTGGAGACTCAGGAAAAAGTGCAATCTGTATTCAAGAAAATGCTCAAGCAACGTGAGGTAAGCATTGAGGCTGAGTACTAGCACATCAGAAACAAATGAACATAGACTCCATTTTGCCGAATAAAAGAACTAGCTTTCGGACCTGAAGAAAGAAACGAGACTTTGCCGAATACAAGAACTAGCTTTTGGACCTGAAGAAAGAAACGAGACTGGCTTGCAGCCAAGCCCTCCGGTGGTGCCGCGCCTACGCCGTCAGCACAAGGGGGCGGCGCCCGCCAGAGATCTCCGGTGTGGCAGGGTCGCTGTCGCTGGAGGAGAAGAGAGTAGAGTTCAGGACTGGTGAGGAATGGAGTGGGTCGCTGTCACTGAGGAGAAGGGAGGAGTTCAGGACTGGTGAGCAATGGAGCAAAAAGTTCTTTGGGTTCTCATTTGAAAAGGTACACTAGGAGAGCTTGGGAGAGCCATAGACAAAACTGGCAAGCATCTCCTCTGGACATATTGGACGTATTGCTTTATTTTGTTGTGTTTTGGGAAACATGGTTGGTTGCATGCAATAGCTGCTCATTACTTTTAGTCATGACGATTTTGCCCCTCGAGGCTTGGATGCATGCAACGGCTAATCATTACTTTTAGTCCTAACGATTTTGCCCCTCACCGTATGCCGGAGCCGAGGTGCTTTGAAGCTGGAGCGGTGGATACTGGGGGCGAAAAGATGGAACGACGCCGGTGAGGATGAGGCACACCTGCGGAATATGAAATAGCCTGGCGACGAAGCTATAGAAAAATAAAAAAAAGGAGTAGGGACGGGCGGACGGCTGAGATTAAGGCCGTAGCCACAGGCGCATGCGATGCTGCTCTTTCGTTTCTGGCTCCCCGGAAAGGCGACCTTAGGAGGGAGGGAGCACTTACAGTCAGCATCCTTGCCGGAGAAAGCACTTTCTCCGTCATCCTTGCCGTGAGCACCTCTGGAGGTATCCTTGCCGGTCACTAGCTTGCGGATGCAGGTAGATCCACAAGTAGGGCACGCAATCTCCAGCTTGCCGCTGCAGGTACAGCCACAAGTAGAGCACGGGGTCGCCAGCTTGCCGCCACAGCTAGCTATAGCCACGCAAGTGAGAGCACTGCTGCCCGCCATCGCCCCGCCTCGGTGTCTGATGGAGACTCAGGGAGAAAGTGCAATCTGTATTCAAAAAATGCTCAAAAGAACAAGGGGTAAGCATTGAGGCCGAGTACTAGCACATCGAAACAAATGAACATAGACTCCATTTTGCCAAATAAAACAACTAGCTTTCGGACTGAAGAAAGAAACGAGACTTTGCCGAATACAAGAACTAGCTTTTGGACTGAAGAAAGAAAACGAGGCGGGTCTTTGCCAAACCCTCCGGTGGTGCCGCGCCCTCGCCGTCGGCAAAGGGGCGGCGCCCGCTGGAGCTCTCCGGTGTGGCTGGGTCGCTGTCGCTGGGGGAGAAGAGAGTAGAGTTCAGGACTAGTGAGGAATGGAGTGGGTCGCTGTCGCTGGGGAGAAGGGAGGAGTTCAGGACTGGTGAGCAATGGAGCAAAAAAGTTCTTTGGTTTCTCATTTGAAAAGGTACACTAGGAGAGCTTGGGAGAGCCATTGCCAAAATCGGCAAGCATCTCCTCTGGACATATTGGACGTATTGCTTTATTTTGTTGTGTTTTGGGAAACATGGTTGGTTGCATGCAATGTCTGCTCATTACTTTTAGTCAGGACGATTTTGCCCCTCCAGGCTTGGATGCATGCAACGGCTGCTCATTACTTTTAGAGTCCTGACGATTTTGCCCCTCACTGTATGCCGGAGCCGAGGTGCTTTGGCTGGAGCGGTGGATACGGGGCGAAAAGACGGGACGACGCCCCCGGTGAGGATGAGGCACACCTACGGAATATGAAATAGCCCTGGCGACGAAGCTATAGAAAAATAAAAAAAAAAGGAGTAGGGACGGCGGACGGCGAGATTAAGGCCGGTAGCCACGCAGGCGCATGCGATGCTTTGCTCTTTCGTTTCGGCTCCCCTGCAAAGGACCTTAGGAGGGAGGGAGCACTTACAAAAAGCATCCTTGCCGGAGAAAGCACTTTCTCCGTCATCCTTGCCGTGAGCACCTCCGGGAGGTATCCTTGCCGGTCACTAGCTTGCGGATGCAGGTAGATCCACAAGTAGGGCACGCAATCTCCAGCTTGCCGCTGCAGGTACCCACAAGTAGAGCATGGGGTCGCCAACTTGCCGCCACGCTCGCTATAGCCAAAGTAGAGCACCCCTTTGCCCCGCCATCGCCGGCTCGGTGTACAAATGGAGACTTCGGGAGAAAGTGCAATCTGTATTCAAGAAAATGCTCAAGCAACAAGGGTAAGCATTGAGGCTGAGTACTAGCACATCGAAAACAAATGAACATAGACTCCATTTTGCCGAATAAAACAACTAGCTTTCGGACTGAAGAAAGAAAATGAGACTTTGCCGAATACAAGAACTAGCTTTTGGACTGAAGAAAGAAACGAGACTGGCTTGCAGCCAAGCCCTCCGGGTGGTGCCGCGCCTCTGCCGTCGGCACAAAGGGGGCGGCGCCCACTGGAGCTCTCCGGTGTGGGCTGGGTCGTCTTGTCGGGGGGGGAGAAGAGAGTAGAGTTCGGGACTAGTGAGGAATGGAGTGGGTCGCCGTCATTTGGGAGAAGGGAGGAGTTCGGGGACTGGTGAGCAATGGAGCAAAAAAAGTTGCTTGGGTTCTCATTTGAAAAGGTACACTGGGAGAGCTTGGGAGAGCCATTGCCAAAACCGGCAAGCATCTCCTCCGACATATTGGACGTATTGCTTTATTTTGTTGTGTTTTGGGAAACATGGTTGGTTGCATGCAATAGCTGCTCATTACTTTTAGTCATGACGATTTTGCCCCTCCGGGCTTGGATGCATGCAACGGCTGCTCATTACTTTTAGTCCTAACGATTTTGCCCCTCACCGTATGCCGGGAGCCGAGGTGCTTGAAGCCGGAGCGGTGGATACTGGGGCGAAAGACGGAACGACGCCGGTGAGGATGAGGCACACCCCACGGAATATGAAATAGCCTGGCGACAAAGCTATAGAAAAAAAAAAAAAGGAGTAGGGACGGGCGGACGGGACTGAGATTAAGGCCGTAGCCACAGCGCATGCGATGTTTGCTCTTTCGTTTCCGGCTCCCCGAAAAGGCGACCTTAGGAGGGAGGGAGCACTTACAAATGAAGCATCCTTGCCGGAGAAAGCACTTTCTCCGTCATCCTTGCCGTGAGCACCTCTGGAGGTATCCTTGCCGGTCACTAGCTTGCGGATGCGGGTAGATCCACAAGTAGGGCACGCAATCTCCGCCTTGCCGCTGCAGTACAGCCACAAGTAGAGCACGGGTCGCCAGACTTGCCGCCACAGCTAGCTACAGCCGCAAGTAGAGACACTGCTGCCCGCCATCGCCGCTCGGTGTACAGTGGAGACTCGGAGAAAAAGTGTAATCTATATTCAAGAAAAAATGCTCAAGCAACAAGAGGTAAGCATTGAGGCCGAGTACTAGCACATCGAAAACAAATGAACATAGACTCCATTTTGCCGAATAAAACAACTAGCTTTCGGACTGAAGAAAGAAACGAGACTTTGCCGAATACAAGAACTAGCTTTTGGACTGAAGAAAGAAACGAGACGGCTTGCGCCCAAGCCCTCCGGTGGTGCCGCCCACTACTGTCGCCCAAAGGGGGCGGCGCCCACCGGAGCTCTCCGGTGTGGGCCTGGGTCGCCGTCGGGGGAAGAGAGTAGAGTTCAGGACTAGTGAGGAATGGAGTGGGTCGCTGTCGCTGGGGAGAAGGGAGGAGTTCGGGGACTGTGAGCAATGGAGCAAAAAGTTGCCGGGTTCTCATTTGAAAAGGTACACTAGGAGAGCTTGGGAGAGCCATTGCCAAAATCGGCAAGCATCTCCTCCTCGGACATATTGGACGTATTGCTTTATTTTGTTGTGTTTTGGGAAACATGGTTGGTTGCATGCAACAGCTGCTCATTACTTTTAGTCATGACGATTTTGCCCCTCCAGGCTTGGATGCATGCAACGGCTGCTCATTACTTTTAGTCCTAACGATTTTGCCCCTCACTGTATGCCGGAGCCGAGGTGCTGAAGCTGGAGCGGTGGATACGGGGGGCGAAAGACGGGAACGACGCCGGTGAGGATGAGGCACACCTGCGGAATATGAAATAGCCTGGCGACGAAGCTATAGAAAAATAAAAAAAAGGAGTAGGGACAGGCGGACGGGCGAGATTAAGGTCGTAGCCACGGGGCGCATGCGATGCTTTTCTTTCGTTTCTGGCTCCCCGAAAGGCGACCTTAGGAGGGAGGGAGCACTTACAGTCAGCATCCTTGCCGGAGAAAGCACTTTCTCCGTCATCCTTGCCGTGAGCACCTCTGGATGTATCCTTGCCGGTCACTAGCTTGCGGATGCAGGTAGATCCACAAGTAGGGCACGCAATCTCCAGCTTGCCGCTGCAGGTACAGCCACAAGTAGAGCACGGGGTCGCCAGCTTGCCGCCACAGCTCGCTACAGCCGCGCAAGTAGAGCAATTGCTGCCCCCGCCATCGCCCGGCTCGGTGTACAAGTGGAGACTCGGGAGAAAGTGCAATCAGATTCAAGAAAATGCTCAAGCAACAAGGGTAAGCATTGAGGATGAGTACTAGCACATCGAAAAACAAATGAACATAGACTCCATTTTGCCGAATAAAACAACTAGCTTTCGGACCTGAAAAAGAAACGAGACTTTGCCGAATACAAGAACTAGCTTTTGGACTGAAGAAAAAAACGAAAGACCGGCTTGCGCCAAGCCCTCCGGTGGTGCCGCGCCTACGCCGTCAGCACAAGGGGGCGGCGCCCGCTGGAGCTCTCCGGTGTGGCTGGGTCGCTGTCGCTGGGGGAGAAGAGAGTAGAGTTCAGGACTGGTGAGGAATGGAGTGGGTCGCTGTCGCTGGGGAGAAGGGAGGAGTTCAGGACTGGTGAGCAATGGAGCAAAAAAGTTGCTGGGTTCTCATTTGAAAAGGTACACTGGGAGAGCTTGGGAGAGCCATTGCCAAAACTGGCAAGCATCTCCTCTGGACATATTGGACGTATTGCTTTATTTTGTTGTGTTTTGGGAAACATGGTTGGTTGCATGCAATAGCTGCTCATTACTTTTAGTCATGATGATTTTGCCCCTCCAGGCTTGGATGCATGCAACGGCTGCTCATTACTTTTAGTCCTAACGATTTTGCCCCTCACTGTATGCCGGAGCCGAGGTGCTGAAGCTGGAGCGGTGGATACGGGGGGCGAAAGACGGGAACGACGCCGGTGAGGATGAGGCACACCTACGGAATATGAAATAGCCTGGCGACGAAGCTATAGAAAAATAAAAAAAAGGAGTAGGGACGGGCGGACGGCTGAGATTAAGGCCGTAGCCACAGGCGCATGCGATGCTGCTCTTTCGTTTCTGGCTCCCCGAAAAGGCGACCTTAGGAGGGAGGGAGCACTTACAGTCAGCATCCTTGCCGGAGAAAGCACTTTCTCCGTCATCCTTGCCGTGAGCACCTCTGTAGGTATCCTTGCCGGTCACTAGCTTGCGGATGCAGGTAGATCCACAAGTAGGGCACGCAATCTCCAGCTTGTCTGCAGTGCAGCCACAAGTAGAGCACGGGGTCGCCCGCTTGCCGCCACACTCGCTATAGCCGCGCAAAGTAACCTTTGCTGCCCGCCATCGCCCATCGATTGTGTACTGATGGAGACTCGGGGAGAAAGTGTAGTCTATATTCAAGAAAATGCTCAAGCAACGAGAGGTAAGCATTGAGGCTGAGTACTAGCACATCAGAAACAAATGAACATAGACTCCATTTTGCCGAATAAAACAACTAGCTTTCGGACCTGAAGAAAGAAACGAGACTTTGCCGAATACAAGAACTAGCTTTTGGACCTGAAGAAAGAAACGAGACTGGCTTGCAGCCAAGCCCTCCGGTGGTGCCGCGCCTACGCCGTCAGCACAAGGAGGCGGCGCCCGCTGGAGCTCTCCGGTGTGGCTGGGTCGCTGTCGCTGGGGGAGAAGAGAGTAGAGTTCAGGACTGGTGAGGAATGGAGTGGGTCGCCGTCATTTGGGGAGAAGGGAGGAGTTCGGGGCCCGGTGAGCAATGGAGCAAAAAAGTTGCCGGTTTCTCATTTGAAAGGTACACTAGGAGAGCTTGGGAGAGCCATAGACAAAACTGGCAAGCATCTCCTCTGGACATATTGGACGTATTGCTTTATTTTGTTGTGTTTTGGGAAACATGGTTGGTTGCATGCAACGTCTGCTCATTACTTTTAGTCATGACGATTTTGCCCCTCTAGGCTTGGATGCATGCAACGGCTGCTCATTACTTTTAGAGTCCTAACGATTTTGCCCCTCACCGTATGCCGGAGCCGAGGTGTCAAGTCGAGTGGTGGATACGGGGGCGAAAAGACGGAACGACGCCCGGTGAGGATGAGGCACACCCACGAAGATGAAATAGCCCGGGCGACAGCGAAGCTATAGAAAAATAAAAAAAAGGAGTAGGGACGGGCGACGGCGAGATTAAGGTCGTAGCCACAAAAGCATGCGATGTCGCTTTTCATTTCGCTCCCCCGAAAGGCGACCTTAGGAGGGAGGGAGCACTTACGACAAGATCCTTGCCGGAGAAAGCACTTTCTCCGTCATCCTTTGCCGTGAGCACCTCTCGATGTATCCTTGCGGTCACTAGCTTGCGTGGATGCGTAGATCCACAAGTAGGGCACGCATCTCGACCGGCATTGCAGTACAGCCACAAGTAGAGCATGGGGTCACAAGATTGCCGCCACAGCTAGCTATAGACAGCAAGTAGGAGCACCTTGCCCGCCATCGCTCATTGTACAAGTGGAGACTCAGGAGAAAGTGCAATCTGTATTCAAGAAAATGCTCAAGCAACAAAGGGGTAAGCATTGAGGCCGAGTACTAGCACATCGAAAACAAATGAACATAGACTCCATTTTGCCGAATAACACAACTAGCTTTCAGACCTGAAGAAAGAAACGAGACTTTGCCGAATACAAGAACTAGCTTTTGGACCTGAAGAAAGAAATGAGACTGGCTTGCAGCCAAGCCCTCCGGTGGTGCAGCGCCCTACGCCGTCAGCAGACAAGGGGCCGCCAATGGAGCTCTCCGGTGTGGGCTGGGTCGCCGCTTGGGGAGAAGAGAGAGTTCGGGACTAGTGAGGAATGGAGGGGTCGCTGTCGCTGGGGAGAAGGGAGGAGTTCAGGACTGGTGAGCAATGGAGCAAAAAGTTGCTTGGTTTCTCATTTGAAAAGGTACACTGGGAGGCTTGGGAGAGCCATTGCCAAAACCGCAAGCATCTCCTCCGGACATATTGGACGTATTGCTTTATTTTGTTGTGTTTGGGAAACATGGTTGGTTGCATGCA